>JAVTVJ010003056.1:0-10492 GCA_034509425.1 Eopsaltria australis | reverse complement strand
TCATCCCGCTGGCTTTTCTTATTTCTGCGTCCTTCCAGAATTTTTTTATCCATTTTTGAAATCTCATTTCTTTGGGTTACTTTATGTGCATTTGTTTCTCCTGCTTCCCTTAGTTTTTGGGATTTGTTTGGGAATAATTTTCACAAGTTCTGGTGCTTTAAACTGCACCTCATTTCTTCCAAGTGCATTTGGTTGCAGCCGGTCCAATTGCAAATTTTCAGGTTTTTTTCAATTGCATTTTGATTTGATCTTATCTCCTTGCCAGAGGGTTTCTTCCACTTTGTCCTGCGATTTTAAGATTTCATTTCCTTTCCTGAAAGGAAGAATTTCCTTTCAGGAAAGGGAATGAAATCTTGCGATTTCAGTGAGGATATTTTTGGCAAGCTTCCGTCCATTTCCCTGCACTTCAGGTCATCCCGCTGGCTTTTCTTATTTCTGCGTCCTTCCAGAATTTTTTTATGCATTCTTGAAATCTCATTTCTTTGGGTTACTTTATGTGCATTTGTTTCTCCTGCTTCCCTTAGTTTTGGGATTTGTTTGGGAATAATTTTCACAAGTTCTGGTGCTTTAAACTGCACCTCATTTCATCCGAGTGCATTTGGTTGCAGCCGGTCCAATTGCAAATTTTCAGGTTTTTTTCAAATTGCATTTTGATTTGATCTTATCTCCTTGCCAGAGGGTTTCTTCCCCTTTGTCCTGCGATTTCAAGATTTCATTCCCTTTCCTGAAAGGAAGAATTTCCTTTCAGGAAAGGGAATGAAATCTTGCGATTTCAGTGAGGATATTTTTGGCAAGCTTCCGTCCATTTCCCTGCACTTCAGGTTATCCCGCTGGCTTTTCTTATTTCTGCGTCCTTCCAGAATTTTTTTATACATTTTTGAAATCTCATTTCTTTGGGTTACTTTATGTCCATTTGTTTCTCCTGCTTCCCTTAGTTTTTGGGATTTGTTTGGGAATAATTTTCACAAGTTCTGGTGCTTTAAACTGCACCTCATTTCATCCGAGTGCATTTGGTTGCAGCCGGTCCAATTGCAAATTTTCTGGTTTTTTTCAATTGCATTTTGATTTGATCTTATCTCCTTGCCAGAGAGTTTCTTCCACTTTGCCCTGCGATTTCAAGATTTCATTCCCTTTCCTGAAAGGAAATTCTTCCTTTCAGGAAAGGGAATGAAATCTTGCGATTTCAGTGAGGATATTTTTGGCAAGCTTCCGTCCATTTCCCTGCACTTCAGGTCATCCCGCTGGCTTTTCTTATTTCTGTGTCCTTTCAGATTTTTTTACTTATTTTTGAAATCTCATTTCTTCAGGTTATTTGATGTCCATTTGTTTCTCTTTGTTCCCTTTCTTTTGGGATTTTTTTGGAAATAATTTTCACAAGTTCTGGTGCTTTGAACTGCACCTCATTTCATCCGAGTGCATTTGGTTGCAGCCGGTCCACTTGCAAATTTTCTGGTTTTTTTCAATTGCATTTTGATTTGATCTTATCTCCTTGCCAGAGGCTTTCTTCCACTTTTTCCTGCGATTTCAAGATTTCATTCCCTTTCCTGAAAGGAAGAATTTCCTTTCAGGAAAGGGAATGAAATCTTGCGATTTCAGTGAGGATATTTTTGGCAAGCTTCCGTCCATTTCCCTGCACTTCAGGTCATCCCGCTGGATTTTCTTATTTCTGCGTCCTTTCAGAATTTTTTTATCCATTTTTGAAATCTCATTTCTTCGGGTTACTTTATGTCCATTGGTTTCTCCTGCTTCCCTTTGTTTTGGGATTTGTTTGGGAATAATTTTCACAAGTTCTGGTGCTTTAAACTGCACCTCATTTCATCCGAGTGCATTTGGTTGGTGCCGGTCCAATTGCAAATTTTCTGGTTTTTCTCAATTGCATTTTGATTTGATCTTATCTCCTTGCCAGAGGGTTTCTTCCACTTTGTCCTGCGATTTCAAGATTTCATTCCCTTTCCTGAAAGGAAGAATTTCCTTTCAGGAAAGGGAATGAAATCTTGCGATTTCAGTGAGGATATTTTTGGCAAGCTTCCGTCCATTTCCCTGCACTTCCGGTCATCCTGCTGGCTTTTCTTATTTCTGCGTCCTTCCAGAATTTTTTTATCTATTTTTGAAATCTTATTTCTTTGGGTTACTTTATGTGCATTTGTTTCTCCTGCTTCCCTTTGGTTTGGGATTTGTTTGGGAATAATTTTCACAAGTTTCTGGTGCTTTAAACTGCACCTCATTTCTTCCAAGTGCATTTGGTTGCAGCTGGTCCAATTGCAAATTTTCTGGTTTTTTTCAATTGCATTTTGATTTGATCTTATCTCCTTGCCAGAGGGTTTCTTCCACTTTGTCCTGCGATTTCAAGATTTCATTCCCTTTCCTGAAAGGCAGAATTTCCTTTCAGGAAAGGGAATGAAATCTTGCGATTTCAGTGAGGATATTTTTGGCAAGCTTCCGTCCATTTCCCTGCACTTCAGGTCATCCCGCTGGCTTTTCTTATTTCTGCGTCCTTTCAGAATATTTTTATCCATTTTTGAAATCTCATTTCTTCGGGTTACTTTATGTCCATTTGTTTCTCCTGCTTCCCTTTATTTTGGGATTTGTTTGGGAATAATTTTCACAAGTTCTGGTGCTTTAAACTGCACCTCATTTCTTCCGAGTGCATTTGGTTGCAGCCGGTCCAATTGCAAATTTTCAGGTTTTTTTCAATTGCATTTTGATTTGATCTTATCTCCTTGCCAGAGGGTTTCTTCTACTTTGTCCTGCGATTTCAAGATTTCATTCCCTTTCCTGAAAGGAAGAATTTCCTTTCAGGAAAGGGAATGAAATCTTGCGATTTCAGTGAGGATATTTTTGGCAAGCTTCCGTCCATTTCCCTGCACTTCAGGTCATCCCGCTGGCTTTTCTTAATTCTGCGTCCTTTCAGAATTTTTTTATCCATTTTTGAAATCTCATTTCTTCGGGTTACTTTATGTCCATTTGTTTCTCCTGCTTCCCTTTGTTTTGGGATTTGTTTGGCAATAATTTTCACAAGTTTCTGGTGCTTTAAACTGCACCTCATTTCTTCCAAGTGCATTTGGTTGCAGCCGGTCCAATTGCAAATTTTCTGGTTTTTTTCAATTGCATTTTGATTTGATCTTATCTCCTTGGCAGAGGGTTTCTTCCACTTTGTCCTGCGATTTCAAGATTTCATTCCCTTTCCTGAAAGGAAGAATTTCCTTTCAGGAAAGGGAATGAAATCTTGCGATTTCAGTGAGGATATTTTTGGCAAGCTTCCGTCCATTTCCCTGCACTTCAGGTCATCATGCTGGCTTTTCCTATTTCTGCGTCCTTTCAGAATTTTTTTATCCATTTTTGAAATCTCATTTCTTCGGGTTACTTTATGTCCATTTGTTTCTCCTGCTTCCCTTTGTTTTGGGATTTGTTTGGGAATAATTTTCACAAGTTCTGGTGCTTTAAACTGCACCTCATTTCTTCCGAGTGCATTTGGTTGCAGCCGGTCCAATTGCAAATTTTCAGTTTTTTTTCAATTGCATTTTGATTTGATCTTATCTCCTTGCCAGAGGGTTTCTTCCACTTTGTCCTGCGATTTCAAGATTTCATTCCCTTTCCTGAAAGGAAGAATTTCCTTTCAGGAAAGGGAATGAAATCTTGCAATTTCAGTGAGGATATTTTTGGCAAGCTTCCGTCCATTTCCCTGCACTTCAGGTCATCCCGCTGGCTTTTCTTATTTCTGCGTCCTTTCAGGATTTTTTTATCCATTTTTGAAATCTCATTTCTTCGGGTTACTTTATGTCCATTTGTTTCTCCTGCTTCCCTTTGTTTTGGGATTTGTTTGGGAATAATTTTCACAAGTTCTGGTGCCTTAAACTGCACCTCATTTCATCCGAGTGCATGTGGTTGCAGCCGGTCCAATTGCAAATTTTCAGGTTTTTTTCAATTGCATTTTGATTTGATCTTATCTCCTTGCCAGAGAGTTTCTTCCACTTTGTCCTGCGATTTCAAGATTTCATTCCCTTTCCTGAAAGGAAGAATTTCCTTTCAGGAAAGGGAATGAAATCTTGCGATTTCAGTGAGGATATTTTTGGCAAGCTTCCGTCCATTTCCCTGCACTTCAGGTCATCCTGCTGGCTTTTCTTATTTCTGCGTCCTTCCAGAATTTTTTTATACATTTTTGAAATCTCATTTCTTCGGGTTACTTTATGTCCATTTGTTTCTCCTGCTTCCCTTTGTTTTGGGATTTGTTTGGGAATAATTTTCACAAGTTTCTGGTGCTTTAAACTGCACCTCATTTCTTCCAAGTGCATTTGGTTGCAGCCAGTCCAATTGCAAATTTTCAGGTTTTTTTCAATTGCATTTTGATTTGATCTTATCTCCTTGCCAGAGGGTTTCTTCCACTTTGTCCTGCGATTTTCAGATTTCATTCCTTCCTGAAAGGAAGAATTTCCTTTCAGGAAAGGGAATGAAATCTTGCGATTTCAGTGAGGATATTTTTGGCAAGCTTCCGTCCATTTCCCTGCACTTCAGGTCATCCCGCTGGCTTTTCTTATTTCTGCGTCCTTCCAGAATTTTTTTATCCATTTTTGAAATCTCATTTCTTTGGGTTACTTTATGTCCAATTGTTTCGCCTGCTTTTCTTAGTTTTGGGATTTGTTTGGGAATAATTTTCACAAGTTCTGGTGCTTTAAACTGCACCTCATTTCTTCCAAGTGCATTTGGTTGCAGCCGGTCCAATTGCAAATTTTCAGGTTTTTTTCAATTGCATTTTGATTTGATCTTATCTCCTTGCCAGAGGGTTTCTTCCCCTTTGTCCTGCGATTTCAAGATTTCATTCCCTTTCCTGAAAGGAAGAATTTCCTTTCAGGAAAGGGAATGAAATCTTGTGATTTCAGTGAGGATATTTTGGGCAAGCTTCCGTCCATTTCCCTGCACTTCAGGTCATCCCGCTGGCTTTTCTTATTTCTGCGTCCTTCCAGAATTTTTTTATACATTTTTGAAATCTCATTTCTTTGGGTTACTTTATGTCCATTTGTTTCTCCTGCTTCCCTTAGTTTTGGGATTTGTTTGGGAATAATTTTCACAAGTTCTGGTGCTTTAAACTGCACCTCATTTCATCCGAGTGCATTTGGTTGCAGCCGCGTCCAATTGCAAAATTTTCAGGTTTTTTTCAATTTGCATTTTGATTTGATCTTATCTCCTTGCCAGAGGGTTTCTTCCCCTTTGTCCTGCGATTTCAAGATTTCATTCCCTTTCCTGAAAGGAAGAATTTCCTTTCAGGAAAGGGAATGAAATCTTGCGATTTCAGTGAGGATATTTTTGGCAAGCTTCCGTCCATTTCCCTGCACTTCAGGTCATCCCGCTGGCTTTTCTTATTTCTGCGTCCTTTCAGAATTTTTTTATCCATTTTTGAAATCTCATTTCTTTGGGTTACTTTATGTCCATTTGTTTCTCCTGCTTCCCTTTGTTTTGGGATTTGTTTGGGAATAATTTCCACAAGTTCTGCTGCTTTAAACTGCACCTCATTTCTTCCAAGTGCATTTGGTTGCAGCCGGTCCAATTGCAAATTTTCTGGTTTTTTTCAATTGCATTTTGATTTGATCTTATCTCCTTGCCAGAGGGTTTCTTCCACTTTGTCCTGCGATTTCAAGATTTCATTCCCTTTCCTGAAAGGAAGAATTTCCTTTCAGGAAAGGGAATGAAATCTTGCGATTTCAGTGACGATATTTTTGGCAAGCTTCCGTCCATTTCCCTGCACTTCAGGTCATCCCGCTGGCTTTTCTTATTTCTGCGTCCTTTCAGAATTTTTTTATCCAGTTTTGAAATCTCATTTCTTCGGGTTACTTTATGTCCATTTGTTTCTCCTGCTTTCCTTTTTTTTTGGGATTTGTTTGGGAATAATTTTCACAAGTTCTGGTGCTTTAAACTGCACCTCATTTCATCCGAGTGCATTTGGTTGCAGCCGGTCCAATTGCAAGTTTTCTGGTTTTTTTCAATTGCATTTTGATTTGATCTTATCTCCTTGCCAGAGGGTTTCTTCCACTTTGTCCTGCGATTTCAAGATTTCATTCCCTTTCCTGAAAGGAAGAATTTCCTTTCAGGAAAGGGAATGAAATCTTGCGATTTCAGTGAGGATATTTTTGGCAAGCTTCCGTCCATTCCCCTGCACTTCAGGTCATCTCGCTGGCTTTTCTTATTTCTGTGTCCTTTCAGATTTTTTTACTTATTTTTGAAATCTCATTTCTTCCGGTTATTTTATGTCCATTTCTTTCTCTTTGTTCCCTTTTTTTGGGATTTGTTTGGAAATAATATTCACAAGTTCCGGTGCTTTGAACTGCACCTCATTTCATCCGAGTGCATTTGGTTGCAGCCGGTCCACTTGCAAATTTTCTGGTTTTTTTCAATTGCATTTTGATTAGATCTTATCTCCTTGCCAGAGGGTTTCTTCACTTGTCCTGCAATTCAAGATTTCGGTGTGAGGATATTTTTGGCAAGCTTCCGTCCATTTCCCTGCACTTCAGGTCATCCCACTGGCTTTTCTTATTTCTGTGTCATTTCAGAATTTTTACTTATTTTTGAAATCTCATTTCTTCCGGTTGCCCATGTCATTTGTTCTCCTGCTTCCCTTTGGTTTTGGGATTTGTTTGGGAATAACATTTCCCTGATTCTGAATTACTTTAAACTGCCTCATTTAATCGAGTGCATTTGGTTGCAGCGGTCCAATTAAATTTTCAGGTTTTTCAATTGTTTTGATTTGATCATCTTATCTCCCTTACCAGGGTTTTCTTCCACTTTGTCCTGCGATTTCAAGATTTCAGTCCCTTTCCTGAAAGGAAGAATTTCCTTTCAGGAAAGGGAATGAAATCTTGCGATTTCAGTGAGGATATTTTTGGCAAGCTTCCGTCCATTTCCCTGCACTTCAGGTCATCCCACTGGCTTTTCTTATTTCTGCGTCCTTTCAGAATTTTTTTATACACTTTTGAAATCTCATTTCTTTGGGTTACTTTATGTCCATTTTTTTCTCCTGCTTCCCTTTGTTTTGGGATTTGTTTGGGAATAATTTCCACAAGTTCTGCTGCTTTAAACTGCACCTCATTTCATCCGAGTGCATTTGGTTGCAGCCGGTCCAATTGCAAATTTTCAGGTTTTCTTCAATTGCATTTTGATTTGATCTTATCTCCTTGCCAGAGGGTTTCTTCCACTTTGTCCTGCGATTTCAAGATTTCATTCCCTTTCCTGAAAGGAAGAATTTCCTTTCAGGAAAGGGAATGAAATCTTGCGATTTCAGTGAGGATATTTTTGGCAAGCTTCCGTCCATTTCCCTGCACTTCAGGTCATCCCACTGGCTTTTCTTATTTCTGCGTCCTTTTAGAATTTTTTTATACACTTTTGAAATCTCATTTCTTTGGGTTACTTTATGTCCATTTGTTTCTCCTGCTTCCCTTTGTTTTGGGATTTGTTTGGGAATAATTTTCACAAGTTCTGGTGCTTTAAACTGCACCTCATTTCATCCGAGTGCATTTAGTTGCCAGCCGGTCAATTCACCATTCTGGTTTTTCAATTGCATTTGATTTGATCGCCCATCTCCTTACCAGAGGTTCTTCCGCGATCCTGCGATTCAAGATTCATTCCCTTTCTGAAAGGAAAATTTCCCTTTCAGGAAGATAATCTGAACAATGAGGATATTACAGCAAAGCTTCGTCCATTCCCTGCACTTCAGGTCATCCCTTTAGCTTTTCTTATTTCTTGCGTTTTCCAGAATTTTTTATACACTTTGAAATCTCATTTCTTTGGGTTTCTTTATGTCCATTTGTTTCTCCTGCTTTTCTTAGTTTTGGGATTTGTTTGGGAATAATTTTCACAAGTTCTGGTGCTTTAAACTGCACCTCATTTCATCCGAGTGCATTTGGTTGCAGCCGGTCCAATTGCAAATTTTCTGTTTTTTTTCAATTGCATTTTGATTTGATCTTATCTCCTTGCCAGAGGGTTTCTTCCCCTTTGTCCTGCGATTTCAAGATTTCATTTCCTTTCCTGAAAGGAAGAATTTCCTTTCAGGAAAGGGATAGCTTCTGTTAAATGAGGATATTGCTGTAGCTTCGATCATTCCCTGCACTTCTGGTCATCCAGCTGGCTTTCTTATTTTATAGTCTTTCCAAATTTTTTATCCATTTTGAAATCATTTCTTTGGGTTGCCTTGTCCATTTGTTTCTCCTGCTTCGCTTGTTTTGGGATTTGTTTGGGAATAATTTCCACAAGTTCTGGTGCTTTAAACTGCACCTCATTTCATCCGAGTGCATTTGGTTGCAGCCGGTCCACTTGCAAATTTTCTGGTTTTTTTCAATTGCATTTTGATTTGATCTTATCTCCTTGCCAGAGGCTACCTTCCACTTTGTCCTGCGATTTCAAGATTTCATTCCCTTTCCTGAAAGGAAGAATTTCCTTTCAGGAAGGAATAATCTTCTGATCGAATGTGAGGATAATTTTGGCAAGCTTCCGTCCATTTCCCTGCACTTCAGGTCATCCCGCTGGCTTTTCTTATTTCTGCGTCCTTTCAGAATTTTTTTATACACTTTTGAAATCTCATTTCTTCGGGTTACTTTATGTCCATTTGTTTCTCCTGCTTCCCTTTGTTTTGGGATTTGTTTGGGAATAATTTCCACAAGTACTGGTGCTTTAAACTGCACCTCATTTCATCCGAGTGCATTTGGTTGCAGCCGGTCCAGTTGCAAGTTTTCTGGTTTTTTTCAATTGCATTTTGATTTGATCTTATCTCCTTGCCAGAGGGTTTCTTCCACTTTGTCCTGCGATTTCAAGATTTCATTCCCTTTCCTGAAAGGAAGAATTTCCTTTCAGGAAAGGGAATGAAATCTTGCGATTTCAGTGAGGATATTTTTGGCAAGCTTCCGTCCATTTCCCTGCACTTCAGGTCATCCCGCTGGCTTTTCTTATTTCTGCGTCCTTTCAGAATTTTTTTATCCATTTTTGAAATCTCATTTCTTCGGGTTACTTTATGTCCATTTGTTTCTCCTGCTTCCCTTTGTTTTGGGATTTGTTTGGGAATAATTTTCACAAGTTCTGGTGCTTTAAATTCCACCTCATTTCTTCCGAGTGCGTTTGGTTGCAGCCGGTCCAATCGCAAACTTTCTGGTTTTTTACAATTGCATTTTGATTGGATCTTATCTCCTTGCCAGAGGGTTTCTTCCACTTTGTCCTGCGAATTCAAGATTTCAGTGAGGATATTTTTGGCAAGCTTCCGTCCATTTCCCTGCACTTCAGGTCATCCCGCTGGCTTTTCTTATTTCTGCGTCCTTTCAGAATTTTTTTATACGCTTTTGACATCTCATTTCTTCGGGTTACTTTATGTCCATTTGTTTCTCCTGCTTCCCTTTGGTTTGGGATTTGTTTGGGAATAATTTTCACAAGTTCTGGTGCTTTAAACTGCACCTCATTTCATCCGAGTGCATTTGGTTGCAGCCGGTCCAATTGCAAATTTTCAGGTTTTTTTCAATTGCAGTTTGATTTGATCTTATCTCCTTGCCAGAGGGTTTCTTCCACTTTGTCCTGCGATTTCAAGATTTCATTCCCTTTCCTGAAAGGAAGAATTTCCTTTCAGGAAAGGGAATGAAATCTTGCGATTTCAGTGAGGATATTTTTGGCAAGCTTCCGTCCATTTCTCTGCACTTCAGGTCATCCCGCTGGCTTTTCTTATTTCTGCGTCCTTTCAGAATTTTTTTATACACTTTTGAAATCTCATTTCTTTGGGTTACTTTATGTCCATTTGTTTCTCCTGCTTCCCTTTCTTTTGGGATTTGTTTGGGAATAATTTTCACAAGTTCTGGTGCTTTAAACTGCGCCTCATTTCATCCGAGTGCATTTGGTTGCAGCCGGTCCAATTGCAAATTTTCAGGTTTTTTTCAATTGCATTTTAAATTGATCTTATCTCCTTGCCAGAGGGTTTCTTCCACTTTGTCCTGCGATTTCAAGATTTCATTCCCTTTCCTGAAAGGAAGAATTTCCTTTCAGGAAAGGGAATGAAATCTTGCGATTTCAGTGAGATATTTTTGGCAAGCTTCCGTCCATTTCCCTGCACTTCAGGTCATCCCGCTGGCTGTTCTTATTTCTGCGTCCTTCCAGAATTTTTTTATCCATTTTTGAAATCTCATTTCTTTGGGTTACTTTATGTGCATTTGTTTCTCCTGCTTCCCTTTGGTTTGGGATTTGTTTGGGAATAATTTTCACAAGTTCTGGTGCTTTAAACTGCACCTCATTTCATCCGAGTGCATTTGGTTGCAGCCGGTCCAATTGCAAATTTTCAGGTTTTTGTCAATTGCATTTTGATTTGATCTTATCTCCTTGCCAGAGGGTTTCTTCCACTTTGTCCTGCGATTTCAAGATTTCATTCCCTTTCCTGAAAGGAAGAATTTCCTTTCAGGAAAGGGAATGAAATCTTGAGATTTCAGTGAGGATATTTTTGGCAAGCTTCCGTCCATTTCCCTGCACTTCAGGTCAT
>JAVTVJ010003055.1:0-18152 GCA_034509425.1 Eopsaltria australis | reverse complement strand
GTCAATGGGGAAGAATTTTGGGGTAAAAATGACCCAATTGCGTAGAAAAGTCAAGGTTGGAAATCAACAAGGATAATTTTGGGTAAAAAGGCCCAGTTGGGTGGGAAAGCCAATATTGGGTGGAAAAGTAAATGTTCAATGTCAATGGGAAAAATTTCGGGATAAAAACGCCCCCGTTGGACCAAACCCCAAAATTTTGGTCAATGGGGATGAATTTTGGAATAAAAACGCTCCAGTTGGGTGAAAAAGTATACGCTGGATAAAAAAGTCAAGGTTGGATCTCAACAGGGATGAGTTTTGGGATAAAAACGCTCCAATTGGACAGAAAAGTCAACGTTGGGTGGAAAAGTCAATGTTGCATTTCAACAAGGACAAATTTCGGGATAAAAACTCCCCAATTGGGTAGAAAAGTCAACGTCGGACATCAACGAGGATGGATTTGGAATAAAAATGCCCAGTTGGGTGGAAAAGCCAACGCTGGGCCTCAAGGGGGATGGATTTTTGGATAAAAAAACCCAGTTGGGTGGAAAAGTCAAGATTCAACATCAATGGGACAAATTTCGGGATAAAAACGCTCCCTTTGGACCAAACCCCAAGATTTTGGTCAATAGGGAAGAATTTTGGGGTAAAAACTCCCTAATTGTATGGAAAAGTCAATGTTGGACCTCAATGGGGATGAATTTGGGGTAAAAAGGCCCAGTTGGGTGGAAAAACCAATGTTGGGTGGAAAAGTCAAGGTTCAACATCAATGGGACAAATTTTGGGATAAAAACGCCCCCGTTGGATCAAAACCCACGACTTTGGTCAATGGGGATGAATTTTGGGATAAAAATGCTCCAATTGGATTGAAAAGTCAACGTTGGGTTTATGAGGATGGATTTGTGATAAAAATGCCCCAATTGGGTGGAAAAGTCAGTGTTGGGTTGAAAAGTCAATATTGGACCTCAATGGGGACAAATTTTGGGATAAAAACTCCCCCATACCACCAAAACCTAAGATTTTTGTGAATGGGGGTTAATCTTGGGATAAAAACACCCCAATTGGGAGAAAAAGTCAACGTTGGATGGAAAAGTCAAGGTTGGAACTCAACAGGGATGAGTTTTGGGATAAAACCGCTCCAATTGGACGGAAAATTCAACATGGGGTGGAAAAGCCAATATTGGACCTCAAGGGACAAATTTTGGATAAAGATGCCCTCTGTTGGACCAAACCCCAACATTTGGTCAATGGACGAATTTTGTATTAAAAAACGTCATTGGGTGAAAAAGTCAACGCTGGATGAAAAAACCAAGTGGATCTCAACGAGGATGAGTTTGGGATAAAACGCCAATTGACAGAAAAGTAATTTTGTGGAAGCCCAATGTTGCATGTCAAAGGGACAAATTTAGGAAAAAACGCTCCAATTGGTAGAAAGTCAACGTCGACATCAACGAGATGGTTTGAATAAAAAATCCCATGGGTGGAAAGCCAAGGCTGGGCCTCAATGGGATGATTTTGATAAAACACCCAGTTGGTGGGAAAAGTCAAAATTCAACAATCAATGGGAAAATTTCGGAAAAAACGCTTCCTTTGGACCAAACCCCAAGATTTTGGTCAATGGGGAAGAATTTTGGGGTAAAAACTCCCTAATTGTATGGAAAAGTCAATGTTGGACCTCAATGGGATGAATTTGGGGTAAAAAGGCCCAGTTGGGTGGAAAAGCCAATGTTGGGTGGAAAAGTCAAGGTTCAACATCAATGGGACAAATTTTGGGATAAAAACGCCCCCGTTGGATCAAAAACCCACGACTTTGGTCAATGGGGATGAATTTGGGGATAAAAATGCTCCAATTGGGTAGAAAAGTCAACGTTGGGCATCAATGAGGATGGATTTGTGATAAAAATGCCCCAATTGGGTGGAAAAGTCAGTGTTGGGTGGAAAGGTCAATGTTCAACATCAATTGGACAAATTTTGAGATTAAAACGACCCCCCGTTGGACCAAACCCCAAGATTTTGGTCAATGGGGGTGAATTTTGAGATAAAAACGCTCCATTTGGTTAAAAAGTCAACGTTGGATGGAAAAGTCAAGGTTGGATCTCAACAGGGATGAGTTTTGCGATAAAAACGCTCCAATTGGACGGAAAAGTCAACGTTGGGTGGAAAAGCCAATATTGGACTTCAATGGGGACAATTTTTAGGATAAAAACGCCCCAATTGGGTAGAAAAGTCAACGTCGGACATCAACGAGGATGGATTTGGAATAAAAATGCCCAGTTGGGTGGAAAAGACAACGCTGGGCCTCAAGGGGGATGGATTTTTGGATAAAAACACCCAGTTGGGTGGAAAAGTCAAGATTCAACATCAATGGGACAAATTTCGGGATAAAAACGCTCCCTTTGGACCAAACCCAAGATTTTGGTCAATGGGGAAGAATTTTGGGGTTAAAACTCCCTAATTGTATGGAAAAGTCAATGTTGGACCTCAATGGGGATGAATTTGGGGTAAAAAGGCCCAGTTGGGTGGAAAAGCCAATGTTGGGTGGAAAAGTCAAGGTTCAACATCAGTGGGACAAATTTTGGGATAAAAACGCCCCCGTTGGATCAAAACCCCACGACTTTGGTCAATGGGGATGAATTTTGGGATAAAAATGCTCCAATTGGGTAGAAAAGTCAACGTTAAGTTTATGAGGATGGATTTGTGATAAAAATGCCCCAATTGGGTGGAAAAGTCAGTGTTGGGTGGAAAGGTCAATGTTCAACATCAATGGAACAAATTTTGAGATAAAAACGCCCCCGTTGGACCAAACCCCAAGATTTTGGTCAATGGGGATGAATTTTGGGATAAAAACGCTCCATTTGGGTGAAAAAGTCAACGTTGGATGGAAAAATCAAGGTTGGATCTCAACAGGGATGTGTTTTAAGATAGAAACGCTACAATTGGATTCAAAAGTCAGCGTTGGGTGAAAAAGTCAATATTGGACCTCAACGGGGACAAATTTTGGGATAAAAACCCCCCCGTTGGACCAAACCGGAAGAGTTTCGTCAATGGGGATGAATTTTTGGGATAAAAACGTCCCAATTGGGTGAAAAAGTCAACGCTGGATAAAAAAGTCAAGGTTGCAATTCAACGGGGATGAGTTTTGGGATAAAAACGCTCAAATTGGACGGAAAATCAACGTTGGGTGGAAAAGCCAATATTGGACTTCCATGGGGACAAATTTTAGGATAAAAACGCCCCAATTGGGTAGAAAAGTCAACGTCGGACATCAACGAGGATGGATTTGGAATAAAAATGCCCAGTTGGGTGGAAAAGCCAACGCTGGGCCTCAAGGGGGATGGATTTTTGGATAAAAACACCCAGTTGGATGGAAAAGTCAAGATTCAACATCAATGGGACAAATTTCGGGATAAAAATGCTCCCTTTGGACCAAACCCCAAGATTTTGGTCAATGGGGAAGAATTTTGGTGTAAAAACTGCCTAATTGTATGGAAAAGTCAATGTTGGACCTCAATGGGGATGAATTTGGGGTAAAAAGGCCCAGTTGGGTGGAAAAGCCAATGTTGGGTGGAAAAGTCAAGGTTCAACATCAATGGGACAAATTTGGGAATAAAAGCCCCCCTTGGAATCAAAACCCACGACTTTGGTCAATGAAGATTAATTTTGGGATAAAAACGCTCCAATTGGGTAGAAAAGTCAAAGTTGGGCATCAATGAGGATGGATTTGTGATAAAAATGCCCCAATTGGGTGGAAAAGTCAGTGTTGGGTGGAAAGGTCAATGTTCAACATCAATGGGACAAATTTTGAGATAAAAACACCTCTGTTGGACCAAACCCCAATATTTTGGTCAATGGGGGTGAATTTTGAGATAAAAACGCTCCATTTGGGTAAAAAAGTCAACGTTGGATGGAAAATCAAGGTTGGATCTCCACAGGGATGAGTTTTGGGATAAAAACGCTCCAATTGGACGGAAAAGTCAACTTTGGGTGAAAAAGCCAATATTGGACTTCCATGGGGACAAATTTTAGGATAAAAACGCCCCAATTGGGTAGAAAATCAACGTCTAACGTCAACAAGGATGGATTTGGAATAAAAATGCCCAGTTGGGTGGAAAAGCCAACGCTGGGCCTCAAGGGGGATGGATTTTTGGATAAAAACACCCAGTTGGGTGGAAAAGTCAAGATTCAACATCAAGGGGACAAATTTCGGGATAAAAACGCTCCCTTTGGACCAAACCCCAAGATTTTGGTCAATGGGGAAGAATTTTGGGGTAAAAACTCCCTAATTGTATGGAAAAGTCAATGTTGGACCTCAATGGGGATGAATTTGGGGTAAAAAGGCCCAGTTGGGTGGAAAAGCCAATGTTGGGTGGAAAAGTCAAGGTTCAACATCAATGGGACAAATTTTGGGAAAAAAACGCCCCCGTTGGATCAAAACCCACGACTTTGGTCAATGGGGATGAATTTTGGGATAAAAATGCTCCAATTGGGTAGAAAAGTCAAGGTTAACTTTACGAGGATGGATTTGTGATAAAAATGCCCCAATTGGGTGGAAAAGTCAGTGTTGGGTGGAAAGGTCAATGTTCAACATCAATGGGACAAATTTTGAGATAAAAACGCCCCCGTTGGACCAAACCCCAAGATTTTGGTCAATGGGGATGAATTTTGAGATAAAAACGCTCCAGTTGGGTAAAAAAGTCAACGTTGGATGAAAAAGTCAAGTTGGATCCAACAGATGTGTTTTAAGATATAAACGCTACAATTGGATTCAAAAGTCAGCGTTGGGTGAAAAAGTCAATATTGGACCTCAACGGGGACAAATTTTGGGATAAAAACGCCCCCGTTGGACCAAACCGGAAGAGTTTGGTCAATGGGATGAATTTTTGGGATAAAAACGTCCCAATTGGGTGAAAAAATCAACGTTGGATAAAAAAGTCAAGGTTGGATCTCAACAGGGATGAGTTTTGGGATAAAAACGCTCCAATTGGACGGAAAAGTCAACTTTGGGTGGAAAAGCCTATATTGTACTTCCATAAGGACAAATTTTAGGATAAAAACACCCCAATTGGGTAGAAAAGTCAACGTCGGACATCACGAGGATGGATTTGGAATAAAAATGCCCAGTTGGGTGGAAAAGACAACGCTGGGCCTCAAGGGGGATGGATTTTTGGATAAAAACACCCAGTTGGGTGGAAAAGTCAAGATTCAACATCAATGGGACAAATTTCGGGATAAAAACGCTCCCTTTGGACCAAACCCCAAGATTTTGGTCAATGGGGAAGAATTTTGGGGTAAAAACTCCCTAATTTTATGGAAAAGTCAATGTTGGACCTCAATGGGGATGAATTTGGGGTAAAAAGGCCCAGTTGGGTGGAAAAGCCAATGTTGGGTGGAAAAGTCAAGGTTCAACATCAATGGGACAAATTTTGGGATAAAAACGCCCCCGTTGGATCAAACCCACGGGGAAAAAACTTTGGGGGCCCAAGGGATGAAATTTGCGGATAAAACGCTCCTTTGATAGAAAAGATCAAGTTGGGCATCAATAGGATGGATTTGTGATAAAAATCCAATGGTGAAAAGTCAGTGTTGGGAAATGTCAAGTTCAACATCAATGGAGCAAATTTTGAGATAAAACGCCCCCGTTGACCAAACCCCAAGATTTGGTCAATGGAATGAATTTGAATAAAAACGCTCCATTGGGTAAAAATCAACGTTGGATGGAAAACAAGGTTGGATCTCAACAGGGATGAGTTTTGGGATAAAAACGCTCCAATTGGACGGAAAAGTCAACTTTGGGTGGAAAAGCCTATATTGTACTTCCATAAGGACAAATTTTAGGATAAAAACACCCCAATTGGGTAGAAAAGTCAACGTCGGACATCACGAGGATGGATTTGGAATAAAAATGCCCAGTTGGGTGGAAAAGACAACGCTGGGCCTCAAGGGGGATGGATTTTTGGATAAAAACACCCAGTTGGGTGGAAAAGTCAAGATTCAACATCAATGGGACAAATTTCGGATAAAAAACGTCCTGACCAAAAAACCCAAATTTTGGTCATGGGAAATTTTGGGTTAAAAACTCCCTAATTGTATTGAAAAGTCAATGTTGGACCTCAATGTGGATGAATTGGGTTTAAAAAGGCCCAGTTGGGTGGAAAAGCCAATGTTGGGTGGAAAAGTCAAGGTTCAACATCAATGGGACAAATTTTGGGATAAAAACGCCCCCGTTGGATCAAAACCCACGACTTTGGTCAATGGGATGAATTTTGGGATAAAAACGCTCCAATTGGGTAGAAAAGTCAAAGTTGGGCATCAATGAAGATGGATTTGTGATAAAAATGCCCCAAATTGGGTGGAAAAGTCAGTGTTGGGTGGAAAGGTCAATGTTCAACATCAATGGGACAAATTTTGAGATAAAAACGCCCTCGTTGGACCAAACCCCAAGATTTTGGTCAATGGGGATGAATTTTGGGATAAAAACGCTCCATTTGGGTGAAAAAGTCAACGCTGGATGGAAAATCAAGGTTGGATCTCAACAGGGATGAGTTTTGGGATAGAAACGATCCAATTGGATTGAAAAGTCAACGCTGGGTGAAAAAGTCAATATTGGACCTCAACAGGGAGAAATTTTGGGATAAAAACGCCCCCGTTGGACAAACCGAGAGTTTGGTCCAATGGCATGAATTTTGGGATAAAAAACTGCCCAATAGGGTTGAAAAAGTCAACGCTGGATGGAAAAGTCAAGGTTGGATCTCAACAGGTATGAGTTTTGGGATAAAAACGATCCAATTGGACGGAAAAGTCAATGTTGGGTGAAAAAGCCAATATTGGACTTCCATGGGGACAAATTTTAGGATTAAAACACCCCAATTGGGTAGAAAAGTCAACGTAGGACATCAACGAGGATGGATTTGGAATAAAAATGCCCAGTTGGGTGGAAAAGAAAACACTGGGCCTCAAGGGGGATGGATTTTTGGATAAAAACACCCAGTTGGGTGGAAAAGTCAAGATTCAACATCAATGGGACAAATTTCGGGATAAAAACGCTCCCTTGGACCAAACCCCAAGATTTTGGTCAATGGGGAAGAATTTTGGGGTAAAAACTCCCTAAGTGTATGGAAAAGTCAATGTTGGACCTCAATGGGGATGAATTTGGGGTAAAAAGGCCCAGTTGGGTGGAAAAGCCAATGTTGGGTGGAAAAGTCAAGGTTCAACATCAATGGGACAAATTTTGGGATAAAAACGCCCCCGTTGGGTCAAAACCCACGACTTTGGTCAATGGGGATGAATTTGGGATAAAAATGCTCCAATTGGGTAGAAAAGTCAAAGTTGGGCATCAATGAGGATGGATTTGTGATAAAAATGCCCCAATTGGGTGGAAAAGTCAGTGTTGGGTGGAAAAGTCAATATTGGACCTCAATGGGGACAAATTTTGAGATAAAAACTCCCCATACCACCAAACCTAAGATTTTGGTCATGGTTAATCTTGGATAAAACACCCCAATTGGTGAAAAAGTCAACGTTGGATGGAAAAAGTCAAGGTTAACTCAGCAGAGATTTGGGAAAAACCGCTCCAATGGACGGAAATTCAACCATGGGTGGAAAAGCCAATATTGAACCTCAATGGGGACAAATTTTGGATAAAAACGCCCCGTTGACCAAAACCCAACATTTTGTCAAGGGATGAATTTTTGATAAAACTCCCAATTGGTGAAAATCAACTGGTAGAAAGCAAGTTGGAACTCACAGGGATGAGTTATAAAACGCTCCAATTGGATGGAAAAGTCAACGTTGGGTGGAAAACTCAATATTGGACCTCAATGGGACAAATTTTAGGATAAAAAGGCCCCCATCCTACCAAAACCAAAGACTTTGGTCAATGCGGGTGAATTTTGGGATAAAAACGCCCCAATTGGACGGAAAAGTCAACGTTGGATGGAAAAGTCAAGGTTGGAACTCAACAGGGATTAGTTTTGGGATAAAAACGCTCCAATTGGACGGAAAATTCAACATTGGGTGGAAAAGCCAATATTAGACCTCAATGGGGACAATTTTCGGGATAAAAACGCCCCCGTTGGACAAAACCCCAACAATTTGTTCAATGGGGAGAATTTTGGAAATAAAAAACCCCAAATGGATGGAAAAGTCAATGTTGGGAGAAAAAGTCAATGTTCAACGTCAATGGGTCAAATTTTGGGATAAAAACGCCCTCGTTGGTCCAAAACCGAACATTCTGGTCAATGGGGATGAATTTTTGGGATAAAAATGCTCCAATTGGACGGAAAAGTCAACATTGGGTGGAAAACTCAATATTGGACTTCAAAGGGGAACAATTTTGGAATAAAAACGCCCCCGTTGGATCAAACCCCAAGACTTTGGTCAATGGGGAAGAATTTTGGGGTAAAAATGCTCCAATTGGGTAGAAAAGTCAAGGTTGGAAATCAACAAGGATAATTTTGGGTAAAAAGGCCCAGTTGGGTGGAAAAGCCAATATTGGGTGGAAAAGTAAATGTTCAATGTCAATGGGAAAAATTTCGGGATAAAAACGCCCCCGTTGGACCAAACCCCAAGATTTTGGTCCATGGGGATGAATTTTGGAATAAAAACGCTCCAGTTGGGTGAAAAAGTATACGCTGGATAAAAAAGTCAAGGTTGGATCTCAACAGGGATGAGTTTTGGGATAAAAACGCTCCAATTGGACAGAAAAGTCAACGTTGGGTGGAAAAGTCAATGTTGCATTTCAACAAGGACAAATTTCGGGATAAAAACGCCCCAATTGGGTAGAAAAGTCAACGTCGGACATCAACGAGGATGCATTTGGAATAAAAATGCCCAGTTGGGTGGAAAATACAACGCTGGGCCTCAAGGGGGATGGATTTTTGGATAAAAACACCCAGTTGGGTGGAAAAGTCAAGATTCAACATCAATGGGACAAATTTCGGGATAAAAACGCTCCCTTTGGACCAAACCCCAAGATTTTGGTCAATGGGGAAGAATTTTGGCGTAAAAACTCCCTAATAATGTATGCGAAAAGTCAATGTGGACCTCAATGGCGGATGAATTGGGCGGTAAAAAGGCCCAGTTGGTGGAAAGCCAAATGTTGGGTGGAAAAGTCAAGGTTCAACATCAATGCGGACAAAATTTTGTAGGATAACAAAAACGCTCCCTTTGGACCAAACCCCAAGATTTTGGTCAATGGGGAAAATTTTGGGATAAAAACGCTCCATTTGGGTAGAAACGTCAAAGTTGGGCATCAATGAGGATGGATTTGTGATAAAAATGCCCCCATTGGGTGGAAAAGTCAGTGTTGGGTGGAAAGGTCAATGTTCAACATCAATGGGACAAATTTTGAGAAAAAAACGCCCCCGTTGGACCAAACCCCAAGTATTTGGTCAATGGGGGTGAATTTTGAGATAAAAACGCTCCATTTGGGTTAAAAAGTCAACGTTGGATGGAAAAAAGCAATATGGACTTCCATGCGACAAATTTATAGGGATAAAAACGCCCCGAATTAGCCGGTAGAAAAGTCAACGTCGGACATCAACGAGGATGGATTTGGAATAAAAATGCCCAGTTGGGTGGAAAAGCCAACGCTGGGCCTCAAGGGGGATGGATTTTTGGATAAAAACACCCAGTTGGGTGGAAAAGTCAAGATTCAACATCAATGGAACAAATTTCGGGATAAAAACGCTCCCTTTGGACCAAACCCCAAGATTTTGGTCAATGGGGAAGAATTTTGGGGTAAAAACTCCCTAATTGTATTGAAAAGTCAATGTTGGACCTCAATGGGGATGAATTTGGGGTAAAAAGGCCCAGTTGGGTGGAAAAGACAATGTTGGGTGGAAAAGTCAAGGTTCAACATCAATGGGACAAATTTTGGGATAAAAACTCCCCCGTTGGATCAAAACCCACGACTTGGTCAATGAGGGATGAATTTTGGCTGATAAAAAAACGCCTTTCCAATTGGGTAGAAAAGTCAACGTTAAGTTTGTGAGGATGGATTTGTGATAAAAATGCCCCAATTGTGTGGGAAAGCCAATGTTGGGTGGAAAAGTAATTGTTCAACATCAATGGGACAAATTTTCAGATAAAAACGCTCCCGTTGGACCAAACCCCAAGATTTTGGTCAATGGGGATGAATTTTGGGATAAAAACGTCCCAGTTGGGTGAAAAAGTAAACGTTGGATGGAAAAGTGAAGGTTGGATCTCAACAGGGATGAGTTTTGGGATAAAAACGCTCCAATTGGACAGAAAAGTCAACTTTGGGTGGAAAAGCCAATATTGGACTTCAATGGGGACAAATTTTAGGATAAAAACGCCCAAATTGGGTAGAAAAGTCAACGTCGGACATCAACGAGGATGGATTTGGAATAAAAATGCCCAGTTGGGTGGAAAAGATAACGCTGGGCCTCAAGGGGGATGGATTTTTGGCATAAAGACCACCCAGTTAGCGGTTTGGAAAAGTCAAGATTTCAACATTCAATGGGAACAAATTTCGGGAATAAAAACGCTTCCCTTTGGAACCAAACCCAAGATTTTGGTCAATGTAGGGAGAATGTGTGTGCGTAAAAACTACCCTAATTGTATGGAAAAGTCAATGTTACCTCAATGGGGCAATGAATTTGGGGTAAAAAGGCCCAGTTGGGTGAAAAGCCAATGTTGGGTGGAAAAAGTCCAAGGTTCAACATCAATGGACAAAATTTTGGGATAAAAACGCCCCCGTTGGGACCCAAAACCCCACGACTTTGGCCACATGGGGTTATGCAATTTTGGGATTAAAAATGCTCCAATTGGGTAGAAAAGTCAACGTTAAGTTTATGAGGATGGATTTGTGATAAAAATGCCCCAATTGGGTGGAAAAGTCAGTGTTGGGTGGAAAGGTCAATGTTCAACATCAATGGGACAAATTTTGAGATTAAAACGCCCCCGTTGGACCAAACCCCAAGATTTTGGTCAATGGGGATGAATTTTGAGATAAAAACGCTCCATTTGGGGGAAAAAGTCAACGCTGGATGGAAAAATCAAGGTTGGATCTCAACAGGGATGAGTTTTGGGATAAAAACGCTCCAATTGGATGGAAAAGTCAACGTTGGTTGAAAAAGTCAATATTGGACCTCAACGGGGACAAATTTTGGGATAAAAACGCCCCCGTCGGATCAAAACCTACGACTTTGGTCAATGGGGATGAATTTTTGGGATAAAAAAGTCCCAATTGGGTGAAAAAGTCAACGTTGGATAAAAAAGTCAAGGTTGGATCTCAACAGGGATGAGTTTTGGGATAAAAACGCTCCAATTGGACGGAAAAGTCAACTTTGGGTGGAAAAGCCAATACTGGACTTCAATGGGGACAAATTTTAGGATAAAAACGCCCCAATTGGTTAGAAAAGTCAACGTCGGACATCAACGAGGATGGATTTGGAATAAAAATGCCCAGTGGGGTGGAAAAGCCAACGCTGGGCCTCAAGGGGAGGATTTTTGGCATAAAACACCAGTTGGCGTTGGAAAAGTCAAGATTCAACAAATCAAATGGGACAAATTTGGGATAAAAACGCTCCCTTTGGACCAAACCCCCAGATTTTGGTCAATGGGGAAGAATTTTGGTGTAAAAACTCCCTAATTGTATGGAAAAGTCAATGTTGGACCTCAATGGGGATGAATTTGGGGTAAAAAGGCCCAGTTGGGTGGAAAAGCCAATGTTGGGTGGAAAAGTGAAGGTTCAACATCAATGGGACAAATTTTGGGATAAAAACGCCCCCGTTGGATCAAAACCCACGACTTTGGTCAATGGGGATGAATTTTTTGGATAAAAACGCTCCATTTGGGTAGAAAATTAAACGTCAGGCTTCAATGAGGATGGATTTGTGATAAAAATGCCCCAATTGGGTGGAAAAGTCAGTGTTGGGTGGAAAATTAAATGTTCAACATCAATGGGAAAAATTTTGAGATAAAAACGCCCCCGATGGACCAAACCCCAAGATTTTGGTCAATGGGGATGAATTTTGGGATAAAAAACGCTCCATTTGTGGTAAAAAACTCAACGTTGATGAAGAAATCAAGGTTGGATCTTTTTTCCCCAAAACAGGGGATGGAGGGGGTTTAGTTTTTTTTTGGGATAAAAACGCTCCAATTGGACGGAAAAGTCAACTTTGGGTGAAAAAGCCAATATTGGACTTCAATGGGGACAAATTTTAGGGTAAAAACGCCCCAATTGGGTAGAAAAGTCAACGTCGGACATCAACGAGGATGGATTTGGAATAAAAATGCCCAGTTGGGTGGAAAAGCCAACGCTGGGCCTCAAGGGGCATGGATTTTTGGATAAAAACACCCAGTTGGGTGGAAAAGTCAAGATTCAACATCAATGGGACAAATTTCGGGATAAAAACGCTCCCTTTGGACCAAACCCAAGATTTTGGTCAATGGGGAAGAATTTGGGTTAAAACTCCCTAATTGTATGGAAAAGTCAATGTTGGACCTCAATGGGGATGAATTTGGGGTAAAAAGGCCCAGTTGGGTGGAAAAGCCAATGTTGGGTGGAAAAGTCAAGGTTCAACATCAATGGGACAAATTTTGGGATAAAAACGCCCCCGTTTGATCAAAACCAAAGACTTTGGCCAATGTGGATGAATTTTGGGATAAAAATGCTCCAATTGGGTAGAAAAGTCAAGGTTAAGTTTACGAGGATGGATTTGTGATAAAAATTCCCCAATTGGGTGGAAAAGTCAGTGTTGGGTGGAAAGGTCAATGTTCAACATCAATGGGAGAAATTTTGAGATAAAAACGCCCCCGTTGGACCAAACCCCAAGATTTTGGTCAATGGGGATGAATTTTGGGATAAAAACGCTCCATTTGGGTGAAAAAGTCAACGTTGGTTGGAAAAATCAAGGTTGGATCTCAACAGGGATGTGTTTTAAGATAAAAACGCTACAATTGGATTCAAAAGTCAGCGTTGGGTGAAAAAGTCAATATTGGACCTCAACGGGGACAAATTTTGGGATAAAAACGCCCCCGTTGGACCAAAACGGAAGAGTTTGGTCAATGGGGATGAATTTTTGGGATAAAAACGTCCCAATTGGGTGAAAAAATCAACGTTGGACAAAAAAGTCAAGGTTGGATCTCAACAGGGATGAGTTTTGGGATAAAAACGCTCCAATTGGACGGAAAAGTCAACTTTGGGTGGAAAAGCCTATATTGTACTTCCATAAGGACAAATTTTAGGATAAAAACACCCCAATTGGGTAGAAAGGTCAACGTCTAACGTCAACGAGGATGGATTTGGAATAAAAATGCCCAGTTGGGTGGAAAAGCCAACGCTGGGCCTCAAGGGGGATGGATTTTTGGATAAAAACACCCAGTTGGGTGGAAAAGTCAAGATTCAACATCAATGGGACAAATTTTAGGATAAAAAAAGCTCCCTTTGGACCAAACCCCAAGATTTTGGTCAATGGGTAAGAATTTTGGGGTAAAAACTCCCTAAATGTATGGAAAAGTCAATGTTGGACCTCAATGGGGATGAATTTGGGGTAAAAAGGCCCAGTTGGGTGGAAAAGCCAATGTTGGGTGGAAAAGTCAAGGTTCAACATCAATGGGACAAATTTTGGGATAAAAACGCCCCCATTGGATCAAAACCCACGACTTTTGGCCATGAAGATGAATTTGGGTATACCAAATCCAATAAACAATTGGGTAGAAACTCACGTTTAAGTTATGAAGGAATGGATTTGTGATAAAAATTCCCCAATTGGGTGCAAAAGTCAGTGTTGGGTGGAAAGGTCAATGTTCAACATCAATGGGAGAAATTTTGAGATAAAAACGCCCCCGTTGGAACAAACCCCAAGATTTTGGTCAATGGGGATGAATTTTGAGATTAAAACGCTCCATTTGGGTGAAAAAGTCAACGTTGAATGGAAAAGTCAAGGTTGGATCTCAACAGGGATGAGTTTTGGGATAAAAACGCTCCAATTGGACGGAAAAGTCAACGTTGGGTGGAAAGCCAATATTGGACTTCAATGGGGACAAATTTTAGGATAAAAACGCCCCAATTGGGTAGAAAAGTCAACGTCGGACATCAACGAGGATGGATTTGGAATAAAAATGCCCAGTTGGGTGGAAAAGCCAACGCTGGCCCTCAAGGGGGATGGATTTTTGGATAAAAACACCCAGTTGGGTGGAAAAGTCAAGATTCAACATCAATGGGACAAATTTCGGAATAAAAACGCTCCCTTTGGACCAAACCCCAAGATTTTGGTCAATGGGGAAGAATTTTGGGGTAAAACCTCCCTAATTGTATGGAAAAGTCAATGTTGGACCTCAATGGGGATGAATTTGGGGTAAAAAGGCCCAGTTGGGTGGAAAAGCCAATGTTGGGTGAAAAAGTCAAGGTTCAACATCAATGGGACAAATTTTGGGATAAAAACGCCCCGTTGGCGACCCAAACCCACGACTTTGGCCAATGGGGATGAATTTTGGGATAAAAAGCTCCAATTGGGTAGAAAAGTTCAACGTTAAGTTTATGAGGATGGTATTGTGATAAAAATGCCCAATTGGGTGGTAAAACGTCATTGTTGGGGTGGAAAGGTCAATGTTTCCAAATCAATGGGAACAAATTTTTGAACAAAGACAATAAAAACGCCCCCCCGTTGGAAACCAAACCCAAGATTTTGGTAAGTGGGATGAATTTTGGAATAAAAACGCTCCAGTTGGGTGAAAAAGGTCAACGCTGGATTGGAAAAATCAAGGTTTGGGACTAAACAGGGAAATGAGTTTTGGGGAAAAAACGCTTCCAATTGGATGGGAAAATCCAACTTTGGTTGAAAAAGTCAATATTGGAAACCTCAACGGGGAAACAAATTTTGGGATAAAACCCCCCGGTTTGGAACCAACCGAAGAGTTTGGGTCAATGGGATGAATTTTGAGATAAAAACGCTCCATTTGGGTAAAAAAGTCAACGTTGGATGGAAAAGTCAAGGTTGGATCTCAACAGGGATGAGTTTTGGGATAAAAACCCTCCAATTGGACGGAAAAGTCAACGTTGGGTGGAAAAGCCAATATTGGACTTCAATGGGGACAAATTTTAGGATAAAAACGCCCCAATTGGGTAGAAAAGTCAACGTCGGACATCAACGAGGATGGATTTGGAATAAAAATGCCCAGTTGGGTGGAAAAGCCAACGCTGGGCCTCAAGGGGGATGGATTTTTGGATAACAACACCCAGTTGGGTGGAAAAGTCAAGATTCAACATCAATGGGACAAATTTCGGGATAAAAACGCTCCCTTTGGACCAAACCCCAAGATTTTGGTCAATGGGGAAGAATTTTGGGGTAAAAACTCCCTAATTGTATGGAAAAGTCAATGTTGGACCTCAACGGGGATGAATTTGGGGTAAAAAGGCCCAGTTGAGTGGAAAAGCCAATGTTGGGTGGAAAAGTCAAGGTTCAACATCAATGGGACAAATTTTGGGATAAAAACGCCCCCGTTGGATCAAAACCCACGACTTTGGTCAATGAAGATGAATTTTGGCATAAAAACGCTCCCATTGGGTAGAAAAGTCAAAGTTGGGCATCAATGAGGATGGATTTGTGATAAAAATGCCCCAATTGGGTGGGAAAGCCAATGTTGGGTGGAAAAGTAATTGTTCAATGTCAATGGGACAAATTTTGAGATAAAAACGCTCCCGTTGGACCAAACCCCAAGATTTTGGTCAATGGGGATGAATTTTGGGGTAAAAACTCCCTAATTGTATGGAAAAGTCAATGTTGGACCTCAATGGGGATGAATTTGGGGTAAAAAGGCCCAGTTGGGTGGAAAAGCCAATGTTGGGTGGAAAAGTCAAGGTCCAACATCAATGGGACAAATTTTTGGATAAAAACGCCCCCGTGGAATCAAAACCCACAACTTTGGTCAATGGGGATGAATTTGGGGATAAAAATGCTCCAATTGGGTAGAAAAGTAAACGTTAAGTTTATGAGGATGAATTTGTGATAAAAATGCCCCAATTGGGTGCAAAAGTCAGTGTTGGGTGGAAAGGTCAATGTTCAACATCAATGGGACAAATTTTGAGATAAAAACGCCCCCGTTGGACCAAACCCCAATATTTTGGTCAATGGGGATGAATTCTGGGATAAAAACGCTCCATTTGGATGGAAAAGTCAACGTTGGGTGGAAAACTCAATATTGGACCTCAATGGGGACAAATTTTAGGATAAAAACGCCTCCATCCTACCAAAACCCAAGATTTTGGTCAATGGGGGTGAATTTTGGGATGAAACCGCCCCAATTGGGTGAAAAAGTCAACGTTGGATGGAAAAGTCAAGGTTGGAACTCAACAGGGATGAGTTTTGGGATAAAAGCGCTCCAATTAGACGGAAGATTCAACATTGGTTGGAATAGCCAATATTGGACCTCAATGGGGACAAATTTCGGGATAAAACCGCCCCCGTTGGACCAAACCCCAACATTTTGGTCAATGGGGAAGAATTTTGGGGTAAAAATGCTCCAATTGGGTGATAAAGTCAAGGTTGGAAATCAACAAGGATGAATTTTGAATAAAAAGGCCCAGTTGGGTGGGAAAGCGAAGGTTGGGTGGAAAAGTCATAGTTCAATGTCAATGGGACAAATTTTAGGATAAAAACGCTCGCTTTGGACCAAACCCCAAGATTTTGGTCAATGGGGAAAGAATTTTTGGGGTAAAAAACTTCTATTGTATGGAAAGTCATGTTTTGGACCTCAATGGGGATGAATTTAGGGGTAAAAGGCAGTTGGCGTGGAAAAAGCCAATGGTTGGTTGGAAAAGTCAGTTCAACAATCAATGGGACAAATTTTTGGGATTTAAACGCCCCCATTGGATCAAAACCCACGACTTTGGTAAATGAAGATGAATTTTGGGATAAAAACGCTCCAATTGGGGGAAAAAGTCAACGCTGGATGGAAAAATCAAGGTTGGATCTCAACAGGGATGAGTTTTGGGATAAAAACGCTCCAATTGGAGGGAAAAGTAAACGTTGGGTGGAAAAGCCAATATTGGACCTCAATGGGGACAAATTTTAGGATAAAAACGCCCCCATCCTACCAAAACCCAAGATTTTGGTCAATGGGGGTATATTTTGGGATGAAAACGCCTCAATTGGGTGAAAAAGTCAACGTTGGATGGAAAAGTCAAGGTTGGAACTCAACAGGGGTGAGTTTTGGGATAAAAGCGCTCCAATTGGACGGAAGATTCAACATTAGTTGGAAAAGCCAATATTGGACGTCAATGGGGACAAATTTCGGGATAAACCCGCCCCCGTTGGACCAAACCCCAACATTTTGGTCAATGGGGAAGAATTTTGGGGTAAAAACTCCCTAATTGTATGGGAAAGTCAATGTTCGACCTCAATGGGGATGAATTTGGGGTAAAAAGGCCCAGTTGGGTGGAAAAGCCAATGTTGGGTGGAAAAGTCAAGGTTCAACATCAATGGGACAATTTTTGGGATAAAAACGCCCCCGTTGGATCAAAACCCACGACTTTGGTCAATGGGGATGAATTTTGGGATAAAAATGCTCAAATTGGGTAGAAAAGTCAACGTTAAGTTTATGAGGAGGGATTTGTGATAAAAATGCCCCAATTGGGTGGAAAAGTCAAGTCGGACATCACGAGGGATCTGATTTTGGAATAAAATGCAGTTGGGTGGCAAAAGCACGCTTGTTTGCCTCAAGGGGGATTGATTTTTGGATAAAAACACCCAGTTGGTTGGAAAAGTCAAGATTCAACATCAATGGGACAAATTTCGGGATAAAAACGCTCCCTTTGGACCAAACCCCAAGATTTTGGTCAATGGGGAAGAATTTTGGGGTAAAAACTCCCTAATTGTATGGAAAGGTCAATGTTGGACCTCAATGGGGATGAATTTGGGGTAAAAAGGCCCAGTTGGGTGGAAAAGCCAATGTTGGGTGGAAAAGTCAAGGTTCAACATCAATGGGACAAATTTTGGGATAAACACGCCCCTTTTGGATCAAAACCCACGACTTTGGCCAATGGGGATGAATTTTAGGATAAAAATGCTCCAATTGGGTAGAAAGGTCAACGTTGGGCATCAATGAGTATGGATTTGTGATAAAAATGCCCCAATTGGGTGGAAAAGTCAGTGTTGGGTGGAAAAGTCAATGTTCAACAACAATGGGACAAATTTTGGGATAAAAAC
>JAVTVJ010003054.1:0-26518 GCA_034509425.1 Eopsaltria australis | reverse complement strand
TCCATGCACACATCCCAGGGATCCTCAAGCTGCCAAAGAGCTGGCATGTCACACACTCACAGGGGCTCCATGCACACATCCCACCTATCCCCAGGCTCCCCAAGAGACGGGAAGTCACAGACATTCACAGGGGCTCCAAACTGCCATCCCAGGAGCCCCCAGAGCACCAAAGAGCCAGGATGTAACACACACTAGCAGGAGCTCCATGCAGACACCCCATGAATCCACAGACTGCCAAAGAGCCGGCATGTCACACACACTCACAGGTGCTCAAGAGTGACATCCCAGGAGTGCCCAGGCTCCCAAAGAGCCACGATGTCAAAAACACTCACAGCAGCACCATGCAGACATCCAAGGTTTGCTCAGGCTCTCTAAGAGCCACGATGTCACAGACACTCACAGCGGCTCCATGGTGAAATCCCAGGAGTCCCCAAGCTTCCAAAAACCTGCCATGCCACAGAAACTCACATGGGCTCCATAGCCACATCCCATGTGATCCCTGCCTGCCGAAGAGCCCAGATGTCACAGACTTTCACGCGGCTTCCAGGCTGATACCCCAGCAGTCCCCAGATTTCCAAGGAGCTAAGATGTCACAGAAATTCCAAGGGATTCCATGGTGACATCCCCGGACTTCCCAGGCAGCCAAAGAGCCAGGACCTCACAGACACTACAAGGCTTCAACGGCCTTATGCCTGCAATCCCCACAAGGCCAAAGAGCAGGGATGTCAAAGACACTCACAGGGCCTCCATGGGGACATCGCAGGAGTCCCCAGGCTGCCAAAGAGACAGCATGGCACAGTTACCCAAAGGGGCCCCATGTGGACATCCCTGCCTTACCCTGTCTTCCAAAGAGCAGGGATGTCACAGACACTCACAGGTGCTCCATCGGGTCATGCCAGCAGTGCTCAGGCTGCCAAAGAGCCGGCATGTCACTGACACTCTCACAGGGGATCCAACAGATATGCCAGCTATGCCCAGACTCTCTAACAGCTGGAATGTCAGAACATCTACAGGCTGCAGAGTGACATCCCAGGAGCCCCCTCTAGAGTGCCAAAGAGCCAGGATGTCACAGACAATGCCAGCAGCTCCACGGAGACATCCCTCGAATCCACAGGCTGCCAAAGCACCGGAATGTCACAGACACTCAGAGGGGCTCCAGACTGACATCCCACAAGTCCACAGGCTCTCAAACAGTCACGATGTCACAGACACTCACAGGGGCTCCATCGGGACTTCCCTGCTGTCCCCAGGCACCCAAAGAGCTGGGATGTCACAAACATTTACAGCTGATCAATGGCGACATCCCAGGAGACCCCGGGCTTCCAAGCAACTGGGATATCACAGACACTCACAACAGTTCCTTGGCGACTTCCCAGGAGACCCAAGCCTGACAAAGAGCCAGCATGTCACAGACACTCACATGGGTTCCATGGGGACATCCTGGGAATCCCCAGAGTGCCAAACACCAGACATGCCACACACACTCATAGGGGCTCCATGGGGACATCCCAGGGGTCCCCAAGCTGCCAAACCTCGGCCATGTCCCTGACAATCACAGGGGCTCCACACAGAAATGCCAGGATTTCCAAAGCTGCCAAAGAGCCGGCAAGTCACACACACTCACAGGGATCCATGCACACATCCCACGTATCCCCAGGCTCCCCAAGTGACGGTGTAGTGGTTTCAGTTCCTCTATTCAGGTTTGTGGCTAAATGTTAGCACACTTACTTAAATTTACTTGATTGCTTGTTGTGAAATGAGGATTAGGAATAGGCAAAGCAGGTTCAAACTTTATAAAGTACAAAGAAGTTTTATTAATATAACTAAGACAAAGGGAAAAGGAAAAAGAAACCTAAGAAAAACCAGAACACACTCTTCAGACCACCCCTCCTTCCCCCACCTCTCCATTTCATTCTCCCTGACAACATACAAAGGACAACACTTCGACTTCCAGTCAGTTTACCACCTTAGAAACAGCTCTTGTTCTAGTTCATTTAGGGAGAGAAGTTTCTTTTGCTTACACCATGGATTTTCTGTAAGAAAAATACAGTTTTTATGGGTCTTCTGCTTCACCATCACTCGCCACCTGGAGCAAAGTCCAGCTTAATGGTGGATCTCTCCCACACCAGTAGCCTTCCCACAGCCACTATGGTGGGTTATGAACAGTCCACAGGGTACCTGTTTTAAGGATGCACAGTTCAAGTGCAGCAACAAAGAAAATCCCTTCTTCTGTGCCGAGCAACACAGGTTCTCCTGACAACTCAGGTTCTCTAGCACTCTACCCGGGACCAGGGCTCTGGGTCACAGCCTCTCCTCTCTCTTGATTCTAGTTTCTCATCAGGCTGTACTTTTTCAACACTTACTTGTCTGTACTTAGGTATTTCAGTTCATTGTCTGCAATAAGAACCTCACATCCCCCTTTGGACTTTATCTTCATATATTACAGAGAATTTATTAGCTCAGTCCCCAACCATGGTTCTCCAAAAGAGTTTTCAGCTTCACTCTTGAAGCAACTTCCCATGCACCTCATTGTAAGTATCAGTTCTGCTGTCCTCACTGACTGTAAAGTCTCTGCGCTGTACTATGTCGATGTCCTCACTCGTCCCTCTCTCTGCGAGGAAGGATGAGTGTCTGTGAGTTTAGTCCAGGCATGGAGAGAGTTAATCTCTGTCTCTCTCTCCCTGGCAGTGTGAGGATCACGTGCTCATTGCCGGGCTGCTTGAACAGGCCCGAGCTGGATGGAGTCCTGGCCCGGAGCAGGGGCCTGGCTCTCTCTCTCTCTCGTGTAGCTGGCACACTGGCTGAGCTGTATCTGCTGAGGATTCCAGCTGTTCCTCCCCCATGCCCGGCTGCAGCAGCACAGCCGCTCCAAACTTCCCTTCCCCTCCCCTCCTTTGGAAGGAAGGGGGGGGGGGGTCTGGGGCCGTACCAGCGAGAGAAGCAGGAGCTGCTCCTCTCTACACAGCAGCAGCAGGTTCAAAGAAAGAGAGCTTCAGAGAGTCTCTGCTTATATATGGTTTTTTTCCTCGAAGGCGGATCAACTTTATAATTGGTTTACCTACCTATCAATCCTGAAACCTACCTGATTATTGGCTCTCTCTCGCAGGAAGGAAGTTGTATTCCTTCCTGCAGCACAGACCTCTTCCTACATTTTGACCCCTCTGGCCTAACCCAGGACAGACGGGAATTCACAGACATTCACAGGGGCTCCAGACTGCCATCCCAGGAGCCCCCAGAGTGACAAAGAGCCAGGATGCAACACACACTAGCAGGAGCTCCATGCAGACACCCCATGAATCCACAGACTGCAAAAGAACCGGCATGTCACACACACTCACAGGGGCTCCATGCACACATCCCAGGGGTCCCCAAGCTGCCAAAGAGCCGGCATGTCACACACACTCATAGGGGCTCCATGCACACATCCCACCTATCCCCAGGCTCCCCAAGAGACGGGAAGTCACAGACATTCCCAGGGGCTCTAGACTGCCATACCAAGAGCCCCCAGAGTGACAAAGAGCCAGGATGCAACACACACTAGCAGGAGCTCCATGCAGACACCCCATGAATCCACAGACTGCCAAAGAGCCGGCATGTCACACACACTCACAGGTGCTCAAGAGTGACATCCCAGGAGTGCCCCGGCTCCCAAAGAGCCATGATGTCACAGACACTCACAGCAGCACCATGCAGACATCCAAGGTGTTCTCAGGCTCTCTAAGAGCTGCGATGTCACAGACACTCACAGTGGCTTCATGGTGAAATCCCAGGAGTCCCCAAGCTTCCAAAAACCTGCCATGCCACAGAAACTCACATGGGCTCCATAGCCACATTCCATGTCATCCCTGCCTGCCTAAGAGCCCAGATGTCACAGACTTTCACGTGGCTTCCATGCTGATATCCCAGCAGTCCCCAGATTTCCAAGGAGCTAAGATGTCACAGAAATTCCAAGGGATTCCATGGTGACATCCCCGGACTTTCCAGGCAGCCAACGAGCCAGGACCTCACAGACGCTTGCAAGGCTTCAACGGCCTTATGCCCGCAATCCCCACAAGGCCAAAGAGGAGGGATGTCAAAGACACTCACAGGGCCTCCATGGGGAAATCGCAGGAGTCCCCAGGCTGCCAAAGAGACAGCATGTCACAGTTACCTAAAGGGACCCCATGCGGACATCCCTGCCTTACCCTGTCTTCCAAAGAGCAGGGATGTCACAGACACTCCCAGGTGCTCCATCGGGACATGCCAGCAGTGCCCAGGCTGCCAAAGAGCCGGCATGTCACCGACACTCACAGGGGATCCATGCAGACATGCCAGCTATGCCCAGACTCCTCAACACCTGGGATGACACAGACATTCACAGGGGCTGCAGAGTGACATCCCAGGAGCCCCCAGAGTGCCAAAGAGCCAGGATGTCACAGACATTGCCAGCAGCTCCACGGAGACATCCCTCGAATCCACTGGCTGACAAAGCACTGGCATGTCACATACACTCACAGGGGCTCCAGACTGACATCCCACAAGTCCACAGGCTCTCAAACAGTCACGATGTCACAGACACTCACAGGGGCTCCATCGGGACTTCCCTGCTGTCCCCAGGCACCCAAAGAGCCGGGATGTCACAAACATTCACAGCTGATCAATGGTGACATCCCAGGAGACCCCTGGCTTCCAAGCAACTGGGATATCACAGACACTCACAACAGTTCCATGGCGACTTCCCAGGAGACCCGAGGCTGACAAAGAGCCAGCATGTCACAGACACTCACACGGGTTCCATGCGGACATCCCGGGAATCCCCAGAGTGCCAAACACCAGAGATGCCACACACACTCATAGGGGCTCCATGCACACATCCCAGGGATCCCCAAGCTGCCACAGAGCAGGCATGTCACACACACTCACAGGTGCTCAAGAGTGACATCCCAGGAGTGTCCAGGCTCCCAAAGAGCCACGATGTCACAGACACTCACAGTGGCTCCATGGTGAAATTCCAGGAGTCCCCAAGCTTCCAAAAACCTGCCATGCCACAGAAACTCACATGGGCTCCATAGCCACAGCCCATGTGATCCCTGCCTGCCTAAGAGCCCAGATGTCACAGACTTTCACGCGGCTTCCATGCTGATACCCCAGCAGTCCCCAGATTTCCAAGGAGCTAAGATGTCACAGAAATTCCAAGGGATTCCATGGTGACATCCCCTGACTTTCCAGGCAGCCAAAGAGCCAGGACCTCACAGACACTACAAGGCTTCAACGGCCTTATGCCCGCAATCCCCACAAGGCCAAAGAGCAGGGATGTCAAAGACACTCACAGGGCCTCCATGGGGACATCGCAGGAGTCCCCAGGCTGCCAAAGAGACAGCATGTCACAGTTACCCAAGGGAACCCCATGCGGACATCCCTGCCTTACCCTGTCTTCCAAAGAGCAGGGATGTCACAGACACTCACAGCTGCTCCATGGGGTCATGCCAGCAGTGCCCAGGTTGCCAAAGAGCCGGCATGTAACCGACACTCACAGGGGATCCATGCAGACATGCCAGCTATGCCCAGACTCCTCAACAGCTGATGATAAGCAGATATCTCAGTTATGGGCCAGACTGACATCCCACAAGTCCACAGGCTCTCAAACAGCCACGAGGTCACAGACACTCACAGGGGCTCCATCGGGACTTCCCTGCTGTCCCCAGTCACCCAAAGAGCCGGGATGTCACAAACATTCACAGCTGATCAATGGCGACATCCCAGGAGACCCTGGGCTTCCAAGCAACTGGGATATCACAGACACTCACAACAGTTCCATGGCGACTTCCCAGGAGACCCAAGGCTGACAAAGAGCCAGCATGTCACAGACACGCACACGGGTTCCATGGGGACATCCTGGGAATCCCCAGAGTGCCAAACACCAGAGATGCCACACACACTCATAGGGGCTCCATGCACACATCCCAGGGGTCCCCAAGCTGCCACAGAGCTGGCATGTCACACACACTCACAGGGATCCATGCACACATCCCACGCATCCCCAGGCTCCCCAAGAGACTGAAAGTCACAGACATTCACAGGGGCTCCAGACTGCCATCCCAGGAGCCCCCAGAGTGACAAAGAGCCAGGATGCAACACACACTAGCAGGAGCTCCATGCAAACACCCCATGAATCCACAGACTGCCAAAGAGCCGGCATGTCACACACACTCACAGGTGCTCAAGAGTGACATCCCAGGAGTGTCCAGGCTCCCAAAGAGCCACGATGTCAAAAACACTCACAGCAGCACCATGCAGACATCAAAGGTGTTCTCAGGCTCTCTAAGAGCTGCGATGTCACAGACACTCACAGCGGCTCCATGGTGAAATCCCAGGAGTCCCCAAGCTTCCAAAAACCTGCCATGCCACAGAAACTCACATGGGCTCCATAGCCACATCCCATGTGATCCCCGCCTGCCTAAGAGCCCAGATGTCACAGACTTTCACGCGGCTTCCATGCTGATATCCCAGCAGTCCCCAGATTTCCAAGGAGCTAAGATGTCACAGAAATTCCAAGTGATTCCATGGTGACATCCCCGGACTTTCCAGGCAGCCAAAGAGCCAGGACCTCACAGACACTCGCAAGGCTTCAACGGCCTTATGCCCGCAATCCCCACAAGGCCAAAGAGCAGGGATGTCAAAGACACTCACAGGGCCTCCATGGGGACATCGTAGGAGTCCCCAGGCTGCCAAAGAGACAGCATGGCACAGTTACCAAAGCGGCCCCATGCGGACATCCCTGCCTTACCCTGTCTTCCAAAGAGCAGGGATGTCACAGACACTCACAGCTGCTCCATCGGGTCATGCCAGCAGTGCCCAGGCTGCCAAAGAGCCGGCATGTCACCGACACTCACAGGGGATCCATGCAGATATGCCAGCTATGCCCAGACTCCTCAACAGCTGGGATGTCACAGACTTTCACAGGGGCTGCAGAGTGACATCCCAGGAGCCCCCAGAGTGCCAAAGATCCAGCATGTCACAGACACGCACACGGGTTCCATGGGGACATCCCGGGAATCCCCAGAGTGCCAAACACCAGAGATGCCACACACACTCATAGGGGCTCCATGCACACATCCCAGGGGTCCCCAAGCTGCCAAAGAGCCGGCATGTCACACACACTCACAGGGGATCCATGCACACATCCCACGTATCCCCAGGCTCCCCAAGAGTCGGGAAGTCACAGACATTCACAGGGGCTCCAGACTGCCATCCCAGGAGCTCCCAGAGCACCAAAGAGCCAGGATGCAAGACACACTAGCAGGAGCTCCAAGCAGACACCCCATGAATCCACAGACTGCCAAAGAGCCGGCATGTCACACACACTCACAGGTGCTCAAGAGTGACATCCCAGGAGTGTCCAGGCTCCCAAAGAGCCACAATGTCACAGACACTCACAGTGGCTCCATGGTGAAATTCCAGGAGTGCTTAAGCTTCCAAAAACCTGCCATGCCACAGAAACTCACATGGGCTCCATAGCCACAGCCCATGTGATCCCTGCGTGCCGAAGAGCCCAGATGTCACAGACTTTCACGCAGCTTCCATGCTGATACCCCAGCAGTCCCCAGATTTCCAAGGAGCTAAGATGTCACAGAAATTCCAAGGGATTCCATGGTGACATCCCTGGACTTTCCAGGCAGCCAAAGAGCCAGGACCTCACAGACACTCACAAGGCTTCAACGGCCTTATGCCCGCAATTCCCACAAGGCCAAAGAGCAGGGATGTCAAAGACACTCACAGGGCCTCCATGGGGACATCGCAGGAGTCCCCAGGCTGCCAAAGAGACAGCATGTCACAGTTACCCAAAGGGGCCCCATGCGGACATCCCTGCCTTACCCTGTCTTCCAAAGAGCAGGGATGTCACAGACACTCACAGCTGTTCCATCGGGTCATGCCAGCAGTGCCCAGGCTGCCAAAGAGCCGGCATGTCACCGACACTCACAGGGGATCCATGCAGACATGCCAGCTATGCCCAGACTCCTCAACAGCTGGGATGACACAGACATTCACAGGGGCTGCAGACTGACATCCCACAAGTCCACAGGCTCTCAAACAGCCACGATGTCACAGACACTCACAGGGGCTCCATCGGGACTTCCCTGCTGTCCCCAGTCACCCAAAGAGCTGGGATGTCACAAACATTTACAGCTGATCAATGGCGACATCCCAGGAGACCCCGGGCTTCCAAGCAACTGGGATATCACAGACACTCACAACAGTTCCATGGCGACTTCCCTGGAGACCCGAGGCTGACAAAGAGCCAGCATGTCACAGACACTCACACGCGTTCCATGGGGACATCCGGGGAATCCCCAGAGTGCCAAACACCAGAGATGCCACACACACTCATAGGGGCTCCATGCACACATCCCAGGGGTCCCCAAGCTGCCAAAGAGCTGGCATGTCACACACACTCACAGGGCATCCATGCACACATCCCACGTATCCCCAGGCTCCCCAAGAGACGGGAAGTCACAGACATTCACAGGGGCTCTAGACTGCCATCCCAGGAGGCCCCAGAGTGACAAAGAGCCAGGATGCAACACACACTAGCAGGAGCTCCATGCAGACACCCCATGAATCCACAGACTGCCAAAGAGCCGGCATGTCACACACACTCACAGGTGCTCAAGAGTGACATCCCAGGAGTGTCCAGGCTCCCAAAGAGCAACGATGTCAAAAACACTAACAGCAGCACCATGCAGACATCCAAGGTTTGCTCAGGCTCTCTAAGAGCTGCGATGTCACAGACACTCACAGCGGCTCCATGGTGAAATCCCAGGAGTCCCCAAGCTTCCAAAAACCTGCCATGCCACAGAAACTCACATGGGCTCCATAGCCACATCCCATGTGATCCCTGCCTGCCTAAGAGCCCAGATGTCACAGACTTTCATGTGGCTTCCATGCTGATACCCCAGCAGTCCCCAGATTTCCAAGGAGCTATGATGTCACAGAAAGTCCAAGGGATTCCATGGTGACATCCCCGGACTTTCAAGGCAGCCAAAGAGCCAGGACCTCACAGACACTACAAGGCTTCAACGGCCTTATGCCCGCAATCCCCACAAGGCCAAGGAGCAGGGATGTCAAAGACACTCACAGGGCCTCCATGGGGACATCGCAGGAGTCCCCAGGCTGCCAAAGAGACAGCATGGCACAGTTACCCAAAGGGACCCCATGCGGACATCCCTGCCTTACCCTGTCTTCCAGAGAGCAGGGATGTCACAGACACTCACAGCTGCTCCATGGGGTCATGCCAGCAGTGCCCAGGCTGCCAAAGAGCCGGCATGTCACCGACACTCACAGGGGATCCATGCAGACATGCCAGCTATGCCCAGACTCCTCAACAGCTGGGATGATACAGACATTCACAGCGGCTGCAGACTGACATCCCACAGTCCACAGGCTCTCAAACAGCCACGATGTCACGGACACTCACAGGGGCTCCATCGGGACTTCCCTGCTGTCCCAGGCACCCAAAGAGCCGGGATGTCACAAACATTCACAGCTGATCAATGGCGACATCCCAGGAGACCCCGGGCTTCCAAGCAACTGGGATATCACAGACACTCACAACAGTTCCATGGCGACTTCCCTGGAGACCCGAGGCTGACAAAGAGCCAGCATTTCACCGACACTCACACGCGTTCCATGGGGACATCCCGGGAATCCCCAGAGTGCCAAACACCAGAGATGCCACACACACTCATAGGGGCTCCATGCACACATCCCAGGGGTCCCCAAGCTGCCAAAGAGCCGGCATGTCACACACACTCACAGGGCATCCATCCACACATCCCACCTATCCCCAGGCTCCCCAAGAGACGGGAAGTCATAGACATTCACAGGGGCTCTAGACTGCCATCCCAGGAGCCCCCAGAGCACCAAAGAGCCAGGATGCAAGACACACTAGCAGGAGCTCCATGCAGACACCCCATGAATCCACAGACTGCCAAAGAGCCGGCATGTCACACACACTCACAGGTGCTCAAGAGTGACATCCCAGGAGTGCCCAGGCTCCCAAAGAGCAACGATGTCAAAAACACTCACAGCAGCATCATGCAGACATCCAAGGTTTGCTCAGGCTCTCTAAGAGCTGCGATGTCACAGACACTCACAGCGGCTCCATGGTGAAATCCCAGGAGTCCCCAAGCTTCCAAAAACCTGCCATGCCACAGAACCTCACATGGGCTCCATAGCCACATCCCATGGGATCCCTGCCTGCCTAAGAGCCCAGATGTCACAGACTTTCACGCGGCTTCCATGCTGATACCCCAGCAGTCCCCAGATTTCCAAGGAGCTAAGATGTCACAGAAATTCCAAGGGATTCCATGGTGACATCCCCAGACCTTCCAGGCAGCCAAAGAGCCAGGACCTCACAGTCACTCGCAAGGCTTCAACGGCCTTATGCCCGCAATCCCCACAAGGCCAAAGAGCAGGGATGTCAAAGACACTCACAGGGCCTCCATGGGGACATCGCAGGAGTCCCCAGGCTGCCAAAGAGACAGCATGGCACAGTTACCCAAAAGGACCCCATGCGGACATCCCTGCCTTACCCTGTCTTCCAAAGAGCAGGGATGTCACAGACACTCCCAGCTGCTCCATCGGGTCATGCCAGCAGTGCCCAGGCTGCCAAAGAGCCGGCATGTCACCGACACTCACAGGGGATCCATGCAGACATGCCAGCTATGCCCAGACTCTTCAACAGCTGGGATGACACAGACATTCACAGGGGCTGCAGAGTGACATCCCAGGAGCCCCCAGAGTGCCAAAGAGCCAGGATGTCACAGACAATGCCAGCAGCTCCATGGAGACATCCCTCGAATCCACTGGCTGCCAAAGCACTGGCATGTCACAGACACTCACAGGGGCTCCAGACTGACATCCCATGAGTCCACAGGCTCTCAAACAGCCACGATGTCACAGACACGCACAGGGGCTCCATCGGGACTTCCCAGCTGTCCCCAGTCACCCAAAGAGCTAGGATGTCACAAACATTCACAGCTGATCTATGACGACATCCCAGGAGACCCCGGGCTTCCAAGCAACTATCACAGACACTCACAACAGTTCCATGGCGACTCCCAGGAGACCCGAGGCTGACAAAGAGCCAGCATGGCACAGACACTCACACAGGTTCCATGGGGACATACCAGGAATCCCCAGACTGCCAAACACCAGAGATGCCACACACCCTCACAGGGGCTCCATGGGGACATCCCAGGGGTCCCCAAGCTGCCAAACCTCGGCCATGTCCCTGACAATCACAGGGGCTCCACACAGAAATGCCAGGATTTCCAAAGCTGTCAAAGAGCCGGCATGTCACACACACTCACAGGGGATCCATGCACACATCCCACGTATCCCCAGGCTCCCCAAGTGACAGTGTAGTGGTTTCAGTTCCCCTATTCATGTTTGTGGCTAAATGTTAGCACACTTACTTAAATTTACTTGATTGCTTGTTGTGAGATGAGGATTAGGAGTAGGCAAAGCAGGTTCAAACTTTATAAAGTACAAAGAAGTTTTATTAATATAACTAAGACAAAGGGAAAAGGAAAAAGAAACCTAAGAAAAACCAGAACAAACTCTTCAGACCACCCCTCCTTCCCCCACCTCTCCATTTCATTCTCCCTGACACCATACAAAGGACAACACTTCGACTTCCAGTCAGTTTACCACCTCAGAAACAGCTCTTGTTCTAGTTCATTTAGGGAGAGAAGTTTCTTTTGCTTACACCATGGATCTTCTGTAAGAAAAAATACAGTTTTTATGGGTCTTCTGCCTCACCATTAACCGCCGCCCGGAGCAAAGTCCAGCTTAATGGTGGATCTCTCCCACACCAGTAGCCTTCCCACAGCCACTATGGTGGGTTATGAACAGTCCACAGGGTACCTGTTTTATGGATGCACAGTTCAATTGCAGCAACAAAGAAAATCCCTTCTTCTGTGCCGAGCAACACAGGTTCTCCTGACAACTCAGGTTCTCTAGCACTCTACCCGGGACCAGGGCTCTGGGTCACAGCCTCTCCTCTCTCTTGATTCTAGTTTCTCATCAGGCTGTACTTTTTCAACACTTACTTGTCTGTACTTAGGTATTTCAGTTCATTGGCTGCAATAAGAACCTCACATCCCCTTTTGGACTATATCTTCATATATTACAGAGAATTTATTAGCTCAGTCCCCAACTATGGTTCTCCAAAAGAGTTTTCAGCTTCACTCTTGAAGCAACTTCCCATGCACCTCATTGTAAGTATCAGTTCTGCTTTCCTCACTGACTGTAAAGTCTCTGCGCTGTACTATGTCGAAGTCCTCACTCGTCCCTCTCTCTGCGAGGAAGGATGAGTGTCTGTGAGTTTAGTCCAGGCATGGAGAGAGTTAATCTCTGTCTCTCTCTCTCCCCGGCAGTGTGAGGATCACGTGCTCTTTGCCGGGCTGCTTGAACAGGCCCGAGCTGGATGGAGTCCTGGCCCGGAGCAGGGGCCTGGCTCTCTCTCTCTCTCTCGTGTAGCTGGCACACTGGCTGAGCTGTATCTGCTGAGGATTCCAGCCGTTCCTCCCCCATGCCCAGCTGCAGCGGCACGGCCGCTCCAAACTTCCCTTCCCCTCCCCTCCTTTTGGAAGGGGCGGGGTGGGGGGGGGCATCTGGGGCCTTGCCAGCGAGAGAAGCAGGAGCTGCTCCTCTCTACACAGCAGCAGCAGGTCCAAAGAAAAAGAGCTTCAGAGAGTCTCAGCTTATATATGGTTTTTTGTCCTCGAAGGCGGATCAACTTTTTAATTGGTTTACCTACCTATCAGTCCTTAAAACTACCTGATTATTGGCTCTCTCTCGCAGGAAGGAAGTTGTATTCCTTCCTGCAGCACAGACCTCTTCCTAGATTTTGACCCCTCTGGCCTAACCCAGAACAGAAGGGAATTCACAGACATTCACAGGGGACCCAGACTGCCGTCCCAGGAGCCCCCAGAGTGACAAAGAGCCAGGATGCAACACACACTAGCAGGAGCTCCATGCAGACACCCCATGAATCCACAGACTGCCAAAGAGCCGGCATGTCACACACTCTCACAGGTGCTCAAGAGTGACATCCCAGGAGTGTCCAGGCTCCCAAAGAGCCACGATGTCACAGACACTCACAGCGGCTCCATGGTGAAATCCCAGGAGTCCCCAAGTTTCCAAAAACCTGCCATGCCACAGAAACTCACATGGGCTCCATAGCCACATCCCAGGTGATCCCTGCCTGCCTAAGAGCCCAGATGTCACAGACTTTCATTGCTTCCATGTTGATATATATCCTTGCAAGGTCCCTCATAGATTTGAGGGAGAGCTTGGTGATGTCAGCAAGGAAATTCCAAGGGATTCCATGGTGCCACGCCGACTCTCTTTCCAGGGTAAAGCCAAAGAGCTAGGACCTCACAGACTACAAGGCTTCAACGTCTTGTGCCCCGAGAATCCCCAGCTGCCAAAGAGCAGGGATGTCAAAGACACCTGCCACAGGGCTCTCAAGGGGACACCAGAATCCCAGGGCTGCCAAAGAGACAGCATGTCACAGTTACCCAAAGTAACATCCTGCCCAATTCTGTCTTCCAAAAGAGCAGGATGTCACAGACACTCACAGCTGCTCCATCGGGTCACATGCCAGTAACCCCAGGCTGCCAGAGCCTCTGCATGTCACCGACACTCACAGGGGATCCATGCAGACATGCCAGCTATGCCCAGACCCCTCAACAGCTGGGACATCACAGACCTTCACAGGGGCTGCAGAGTGACATCCCAGGAGCCCCCAGAGTGCCAAAGAGCCAGCATGTCACAGACAATGCCAGCAGCTCCATGGAGACATCCCTCGAATCCACTGGCTGCCAAAGCACCGGCATGTCACAGACACTCACAGGGGCTCCAGACTGACATCCCACGAGTCCACAGGCTGTCAAACAGCCACGATGTCACAGACACTCACAGGGGCTCCATCGGGACTTCCCTGCTGTCCCCATTCACCCAAAGAGCCGGGATGTCACAAACATTCACAGCTGCTCAATGGGGGCATCCCAGGAGACCCCCGGCTTCCAAGGACCTGGGATATCACAGACACTCACAACAGTTCCATATTACTCTCCCAGGAGACCTCGAGAGGCTGACAAAGCAAGAGCCAGCATGTCACAGACACTCACACGGGTTCCATGGGGACATCCTGGTCCTAGAGGCCAAACACCAGAGATGCCACACACACTCACAGGGGCTCCATGCACACATCCCAGGGATCCCCCAGCTGCCAAACCTCAGCCATGTCCCTGACACTCACAGGGGCTCCACACAGAAATGCCAGGATTTCCAAAGCTGCCAAAGAGCCGGCATGTCACACACACTCACAGGGGATCCATGCACACATCCCACGTATCCCCAGGCTCCCCAAGTGACAGTGTAGTGGTTTCAGTTCCCCTATTCATGTTTGTGGCTAAATGTTAGCACACTTACTTAAATTTACTTGATTGCTTGTTGTGAGATGAGGATTAGGAGTAGGCAAAGCAGGCTCAAACTTTATAAAGTACAAAGAAGTTTTATTAATATATTTAAGACAAAGGGAAAAGAAAAAAAAAACCAAGAAAAACTAGAACAAACTCTTCAGACTACTCTTGTTTCCCCACCTCTCTATTTCATTCTCCCGGACAACATACAAAAGACAACACTTTAACTTCCAGTCAGTTTACCACTTCAGAAACAGCTCTTGTTCCAGTATATTTAGAGAGAGAAGTTTCTTTTGCTTACACCATGGATTTTCTGTAAGAAAAATACAGTTTTTATGGGTTTTCTGCCTCATCATTAGCCGCCGCCCGGAGCAAAGTCCAGCTTAATGGTGGATCCCTCCCACACCAGCAGCCTTCCCACAGCCACTATGGTGGGTTATGAACAGTCCACAGGGTACCTGTTTTAAGGATGCACAGTTCAATTGCAGCAACAAAGAAAATCCCTTCTTCTGTGCCAAGCAACACAGGTTCTCCTGACAACTCAGGTTCTCTAGCACTCTACCCGGGACCAGGGCTCTGGGTCACAGCCTCTCCTCTCTCTTGATTCTAGTTTCTCATCAGGCTGTACTTTTTCAACACTTACTTGTCTGTACTTAGGTATTTCAGTTCATTGTCTGCAATAAGAACCTCACATCCCCCTTTGGACTTTATCTTCATATATTACAGAGAATTTATTAGCTCAGTCCCCAACCATGGTTCTCCAAAAGAGTTTTCAGCTTCACTCTTGAAGCAACTTCCCATGCACCTCATTGTAAGGATCAGTTCTGCTTTCCTCACTGACTGTAAAGTCTCTGCGCTGTACTATGTCGATGTCCTCACTTGTCCCTCTCTCTGCGAGGAAGGATGAGTGTCTGTGAGTTTAGTCCAGGCATGGAGAGAGTTAATCTCTGTCTCTCTCTCTCCCCGGCAGTGTGAGGATCAGGTGCTCTTTGCCGGGCTGTTTGAACAGGCCCGAGCTGGATGGAGTCCTGGCCCGGAGCAGGGGCCTGGCTCTCTCTCTCTCGTGTAGCTGGCACACTGGCTGAGCTGTATCTGCTGAGGATTCCAGCCGTTCCTCCCCCATGCCCAGCTGCAGCGGCACGGCCGCTCCAAACTTCCCTTCCCCTCCCCTCCTTTTGGAAGGGGCGGGGTGGGGGGGGGCATCTGGGGCCTTGCCAGCGAGAGAAGCAGGAGCTGCTCCTCTCTACACAGCAGCAGCAGGTCCAAAGAAAAAGAGCTTCAGAGAGTCTCTGCTTATATATGGTTTTTTTCCTCGAAGGCAGATCAACTTTTTAATTGGTTTACCTACCTATCAATCCTTAAAACTACCTGATTGTTGGCTCTCTCTCGCAGGAAGGAAGTTGTATTCCTTCCTGCAGCACAGATCTCTTCCTAGATTTTGACCCCTCTGGCCTAACCCAGGACAGACGGGAAGTCACAGACATTCACAGGGGCTCTAGACTGCCATCCCAGGAGCCCCCAGAGCACCAAAGAGCCAGGATGCAACACACACTAGCAGGAGCTCCATGCAGACACCCCATGAATCCACAGACTGCCAAAGAGCCGGCATGTCACACACACTCACAGGTGCTCCAGAGTGACATCCCAGGAGTGTCCAGGCTCCCAAAGAGCCACGATGTCACAGACACTCACAGCGGCTCCATGGTGAAATCCCAGGAGTCCCCAAGCTTTCAAAAACCTGCCATGCCACAGAAACTCACATGGGCTCCATAGCCACATCCCATGTGATCCCTGCCTGCCTAAGAGCCCAGATGTCACAGACTTTCACGCGGCTTCCATGCTGATACCCCAGTAGTCCCCAGATTTCCAAGGAGCTAAGATGTCACAGAAATTCCAAGGGATTCCATGGTGACATCCCTGGACTTTCCAGGCAGCCAAAGAGCCAGGACCTCACAGACACTCGCAAGGCTTCAACGGCCTTATGCCCACAATCCCCACAAGGCCAAAGAGCACGGATGTCAAAGACACTCACAGGGCCTCCATGGGGACATCGCAGGAGTCCCCAGGCTGCCAAAGAGACAGCATGTCACAGTTACACAAAGGGGCCCCATGCGGACATCCCTGCCTTACCCTGTCTTCCAGAGAGCAGGGATGTCACAGACACTCACAGGTGCTCCATCGGGTCATGCCAGCAGTGCCCAGGCTGCCAAAGAGCCGGCATGTCACCGACACTCACAGGGGATCCATGCAGACATGCCAGCTATGCCCAGACTCCTCAACAGCGGGGATGTCACAGACATTCAGAGGGGCTGCAGAGTGACATCCCAGGAGCCCCCAGAGTGCCAAAGAGCCAGGATGTCACTGACAATGCCTGCAGCTCCATGGAGACATGCCTCGAATCCACAGGCTGCCAAAGCACCGGCATGTCACAGACACTCACAGGGGCCCCAGACTGACATCCCACAAGTCCACAGGCTCTCAAACAGCCACGATGTCACAGACACTCACAGAGGGCTCCATCGGGACTTCCCAGCTGTCCCCAGTCACCCAAAGAGCCGGGATGTCACAAACATTCACAGCTGATCAATGGCGACATCCCAGGAGACCCCGGGCTTCCAAGCAACTGGGATATCACAGACACTCACAACAGTTCCATGGCGACTTCCCAGGAGACCCAAGGCTGACAAAGAGCCAGCATGTCACAGACACTCACACGCGTTCCATGGGGACATCCCGGGAACCCCCAGAGTGCCAAACACCAGAGATGCCACACACACTCACAGGGGCTCCATGCACACATCCCAGGGGTCCCCAAGCTGCCAAACCTCGGCCATGTCCCTGACACTCACAGGGGCTCCACACAGAAATGCCAGGATTTCCAAAGCTGCCAAAGAGCCGGCATGTCACACACACTCACAGGGGATCCATGTACACATCCCACGTATCCCCAGGCTCCCCAAGAGACGGTGTAGTGGTTTCAGTTCCCCTATTCAGGTTTGTGGCTAAATGTTGGCACACTTACTTAAATTTACTTGATTGCTTGTTGTGAGATGAGGATTAGGAGTAGGCAAAGCAGGTTCAAACTTTATAAAGTACAAAGTAGTTTTATTAATATAACTAAGACAAAGGGAAAAGGGAAAAAAAACCTAAGAAAAACCAGAACAAACTCCCCAGACCACCCCTCCTTCCCCCACCTCTCCATTTCATTCTCCCTGACAACATACAAAAGACAACACTTTGACCTCCAGTCAGTTTACCACCTCAGAAACAGCTCTTGTTCTAGTTCATTCAGGGAGAGAAGTTTCTTTTGCTTACACTATGGATCTTCTGTAAGAAAAATACAGTTTTTATGGGTCTTCTGCCTCACCATTAACCGCCGCCCGGAGCAAAGTCCAACTTAATGGTGGATCTCTCCTACACCAGTAGCCTTCCCACAGCCACTATGGTGGGTTATGAACAGTCCACAGGGTACCTGTTTTAAGGATGCCTAGTTCAATTGCAGCAACAAAGAAAAATCCTTTCTTCTGTGCTTAGCAGCAGGTCCTCCTGACAACTCAGGTTCTCTAGCATTCTCCCCGGGACCAGGGCTCTGAGTCACAGCCTCTCCTCTCTCTTAGTTCTAGTTTCTCATCAGGCTGTACTTTTTCAACACTTACTTGTCTGTACTTAGGTATTTCAGTTCATTGGCTGCAATAAGAACCTCACATCCCCCTTTGGACTTTATCTTCATATATTACGGAGAATTTATTAGCTCAGTCCCCAACCATGGTTCTCCAAAAGAGTTTTCGGCTTCACTCTTGAAGCAACTTCCCATGCACCTCATTGTAAGTATCAGTTCTGCTTTCCTCACTGACTGTAAAGTCTCTGCGCTGTACTATGTCGATGTCCTCACTCGTCCCTCTCTCTGCAAGGAAGGATGAGTGTCTGTGAGTTTAGTCCAGGCACGGAGAGAGTTAATCTCTGTCTCTCTCTCTCTCCCCGGCAGTGTGAGGATCACGTGCTCTTTGCCGGGCTGTTTGAACAGGCCCGAGCTGGATGGAGTCCTGGCCCGGAGCAGGGGCCTGGCTCTCTCTCTCTCTCGTGTAGCTGGCACACTGGCTGAGCTGTATCTGCTGAGGATTCCAGCCGTTCCTCCCCCATGCCCGGCTGCAGCAGCACAGCCGCTCCAAACTTCCCTTCCCCTCCCCTCTGCGGCCTTACCAGCGAGAGAAGCAGGAGCTGCTCCTCTCTACACAGCAGCAGCAGGTCCAAAGAATAAGAGCTTCAGAGAGTCTCTGCTTATATATGGTTTTTTTTCCTCGAAGGCGGATCAACTTTTTAATTGGTTTACCTACCTATCAATCCTTAAAACTACCTGATTATTGGCTCTCTCTCACAGGAAGGAAGTTGTATTCCTTCCTGCAGCACAGATCTCTTCCTAGATTTTGACCCCTCTGGCCTAACCCAGGACAGACGGGAAGTCACAGACATTCATAGGGGCTCGACACTGCCATCCCAGGAGCCCCCAGAGTGACAAAGAGCCAGGATGCAACACACACTAGCAGGAGCTCCATGCAGACACCCCATGAATCCACAGACTGCCAAAGAGCCGGCATGTCACACACACTCACAGGTGCTCAAGAGTGACATCCCAGGAGTGTCCAGACTCCCAAAGAGCCATGATGTCACAGACACTCACAGCGGCTCCATGGTGAAATCCCAGGAGTCCCCAAGCTTCCAAAAACCTGCCATGCCACAGAAACTCACATGGGCTCCATAGCCACAGCCCATGTGATCCCTGCCTGCCGAAGAGCCCAGATGTCACAGACTTTCACGCGGCTTCCATGCTGATAACCCCAGCAGTCCCCAGATTTCAAGATAAGGAGCCAGATGTCACAGAAATTCCAAGGGATTCCATGGTGACATCCCCGGACTCTTTCCAGGTGTTATAGACCTCACAGACACTCGCAAGGCTTCAACGGCCTTATGCCCGCAATCCCCACAAGGCCAAAGAGCAGGGATGTCAAAGACACTCACAGGGCCTCCATGGGGACATCGCAGGAGTCCCCAGGCTGCCCAAGAGACAGCATGGCACAGTTACCCAAAGGGGCCCCATGCGGACATCCCTGCCTTACCCTGTCTTCCAAAGAGCAGGGATGTCACACACACTCACAGCTGCTCCATCGGGTCATGCCAGCAGTGCCCAGGCTGCCAAAGAGCCGGCATGTCACCGACACTCACAGGGGCTCCAGACTGACATCCCACGAGTCCACAGGCTCTCAAACAGCCACGATGTCACAGACACTCACAGGGGCTCCATCGGGACTTCCCTGCTGTCCCCAGGCACCCAAAGAGCCGAGATGTCACAAACATTCACAGCTGATCAATGGCGACATCCCAGGAGACCCCGGGCTTCCAAGCAACTGGGATATCACAGACACTGCTACAACAGTTCCATGGCTTACTCCTAGTGACCAGGGCTGACAAAGAGCCAGCATGTCACAGACACTCACACGGGGTCCATGGGGACATCCCGGGAATCCCCAGAGTGCCAAACACCAGAGATGCCACACACACTCATAGGGGCTCCATGCACACATCCCAGGGATCCCCAAGCTGCCACAGAGCTGGCATGTCACACACTCACAGGGGATCCATGCACACATCCCACGTATCCCCAGGCTCCCCAAGAGACGGGAAGTCACAGACATTCACAGGGGCTCCAGACTGCCATCCCAGGAGCCCCCAGAGTGACAAAGAGCCAGGATGCAACACACACTAGCAGGAGCTCCATGCAGACACCCCATGAATCCACAGACTGCCAAAGAGCCGGCATGTCACACACACTCACAGGTGCTCAAGAGTGACATCCCAGGAGTGTCCAGGCTCCCAAAGAGCCATGATGTCACAGACACTCACAGCGGCTCCATGGTGAAATCCCAGGAGTCCCCAAGCTTCCAAAAACCTGCCATGCCACAGAAACTCACATGGGCTCCATAGCCACAGCCCATGTGATCCCTGCCTGCCTAAGAGCCCAGATGTCACAGACTTTCACGCGGCTTCCATGCTGATACCCCAGCAGTCCCCAGATGTCCAAGGAGCTAAGATGTCACAGAAATTCCAAGGGATTCCATGGTGACATCCCCTGGACTTCCCAGGCAGCCAAAGAGCCAGGACCTCACAGACACTACAAGGCTTCAACGGCCTTATGCCCGCAATCCCCACAAGGCCAAAGAGCACGGATGTCAAAGACACTCACAGGGCCTCCATGGGGACATCGCAGGAGTCCCCAGGCTGCCAAAGAGACAGCATGTCACAGTTACCGAAGCGGCCCCATGCGGACATCCCTGCCTTACCCTGTCTTCCAAAGAGCAGGGATGTCACAGACACTCACAGCTGCTCCATCGGGTCATGCCAGCAGTGCCCAGGCTGCCAAAGAGCCGGCATGTCACCGACACTCACAGGGGATCCATGCAGACATGCCAGCTATGCCCAGACTCCTCAACAGCTGGGATGTCACAGACATTCACAGGGGCTGCAGAGTGACATCCCAGGAGCCCCCAGAGTGCCAAAGAGCCAGGATGTCACAGACAATGCCAGCAGCTCCATGGAGACATCCCTCGAATCCACAGGCTGCCAAAGCACCGGCATGTCACAGACACTCACAGGGGCTCCAGACTGACATCCCACAAGTCCACAGGCTCTCAAACAGCCACGATGTCACAGACACTCACAGGGGCTCCATCGGGACTTCCCTGCTGTCCCCAGGCACCCAAAGAGCCGGGATGTCACAAACATTCACAGCTGATCAATGGCGACATCCCAGGAGACCCTGGGCTTCCAAGCAACTGGGATATCACAGACACTCACAACAGTTCCATGGCGACTTCCCCGGAGACCCAAGGCTGACAAAGAGCCAGCATGTCACAGACACTCACATGGGTTCCATGGGGACATCCCGGGACTCCCCAGAGTGCCAAACACCAGAGATGCCACACACACTCATAGGGGCTCCATGCACACATCCCAGGGATCCCCAAGCTGCCAAAGAGCTGGCATGACACACACACTCACAGGGGATCCATGCACACATCCCACCTATCCCCAGGCTCCCCAAGAGACGGGAAGTCACAGACATTCACAGGGGCTCCAGACTGCCATCCCAGGAGCCCCCAAGAGCACCAAAGAGCCAGGCATGCAACACACCACTAGCCAGTGAGCTCCATGCAGACACCCCATGTAACCACAGACTGCCCAAAGAAGCCGGCATGTCACACACACTCACAGGTGCTCAAGAGTGACATCCCAGGAGTGTCCAGGCTCCCAAAGAGCCACGATGTCACAGACACTCACAGCAGCTCCATGGTGAAATCCCAGGAGTCCCCAAGCTTCCAAAAACCTGCCATGTCACAGAAACTCACATGGGCTCCATAGCCACATCCCATGGGATCCCTGCCTGCCTAAGAGCCCAGATGTCACAGACTTTCACGCGGCTTCCAGGCTGATACCCCAGCAGTCCCCAGATTTTCAATAAGCTAAGATGTCACAGACATTCCAAGGGATTCCATGGTGACATCCCCGGACTTTCCAGGCAGCCAAAGAGCCAGGACCTCACAGACACTACAAGGCTTCAACGGCCTTATGCCAGCAATCCCCACAAGGCCAAAGAGCAGGGATGTCAAAGACACTCACAGGGCCTCCATGGGGACATCGCAGGAGTCCCCAGGCTGCCAAAGAGACAGCATTCACACAGTTACCGGAATCGCCCCCATCGACATCCCTGCTCTACCCGTCTTCCAAAAAGCAGGCGATTCACAAGACACTCCACAGCTGCTCCATCGGGTCATGCCAGCAGTGCCCAGCGCTGCCAAAAGAGCCGCATGTCACCCGACAACTCACAGGGATCCATTGCAGAAGCATGCCATCTATGCCCAGACCTCTCACAGCTGGATGACAGAGACCATCACAGGGGCTGCAGGAGTGACATGCCCAGGAGCCCCCAAGTGCCCAAAGAGCCAGGCAGTGTCAACAGACGAATGCAGCAGCTCCACGAGACATCCCCTCGAATCCACTGGCTGCCAAGCACCCGCATGTCACAGACAACTCAGAGGGGCTCCAGACTGACATCCCACAAGTCCACAGGCTCTCAAACCAGCCACGATGTCACAGACACTCACAGGGCTCCATCGGGACTTCCCAGCTGTCCCCAATCACCCAAAGAGCCGGGATGTCACAAACATTCACAGCTGATCAATGGCGACATCCCAGGAGACCCCGGGCTTCCAAGCAACTGGGATATCACAGACACTCACAACAGTTCCATGGCGACTTCCCAGGAGACCCAAGGCTGACAAAGAGCCAGCATGACACAGACACTCACACGGGTTCCATGGGGACATCCCGGGAATCCCCCAGAGTGCCAAACACCAGAGATGCCACACACACTCACAGGGGCTCCATGCACACATCCCAGGGAATCCCCAAGCTCCCAAAAGAGCTGGCATTCACACACACTCACAGGGCATCCATGCACACATCCCCACGTATCCCCAGGCTCCCAAGAAGATGGGAAGTCACAGACATTACACAGGGGCTCCAGAACGGCCATCCCAGGAGCCCCCAGAGTGACAAAGAGCCCGGATGCAACACACACTAGCAGGAGCTCCATGCAGACACCCCATGAATCCACAGACTGCCAAAGAGCCGGCATGTCACACACACTCACAGGTGCTCAAGAGTGACATCCCAGGAGTGCCCAGGCTCCCAAAGAGCCACGATGTCAGACACTCACAGCGGCTCCATGGTGAAATCCCAGGAGTCCCCAAGCTTCCAAAAACCTGCCATGTCACAGAAACTCACATGGGCTCCATAGCCACATCCCATGTCATCCCTGCCTGCCTAAGAGCCCAGATGTCACAGACTTTCACGCGGCTTCCAGGCTGATACCCCAGCAGTCCCCAGATTTCCAAGGAGCTAAGATGTCACAGAAATTCCAAAGGATTCCATGGTGACATCCCCGGACGTTCCAGGCAGCCAAAGAGCCAGGACCTCACAGACACTACAAGGCTTCAACGGCCTTATGCCCGCAATCCCCACAAGGCCAAAGAGCAGGGATGTCAAAGACACTCACCGGGCCTCCATGGGGACATCGCAGGAGTCCCCAGGCTGCCAAAGAGACAGCATGGCACAGTTACCCAAAGGGACCCCATGCGGACATCCCTGCCTTACCCTGTCTTCCAAAGAGCAGGGATGTCACAGACACTCACAGCTGCTCCATCGGGTCATGCCAGCAGTGCCCAGGTTGCCAAAGAGCCGGCATGTCACCGACACACACAGGGGATCCATGCAGACATGCCAGTTATGCCCAGATTCCTCAACAGCTGGGATGTCACAGACATTCACAGGGGCTGCAGAGTGACATCCCAGGAGCCCCCAGAGTGCCAAAAAGCCAGGATGTCACAGACAATGCCAGCAGCTCCATGGAGACATCCCTCGAATCCACAGGCTGCCAAAGCCCCGGCATGTCACAGACACTCACAGGGGCTCCAGACTGACATCCCACCAGTCCACAGGCTCTCAAACAGCCACGATGTCACAGACACTCACAGGGGCTCCATCGGGACTTCCCTGCTGTCCCCAGTCACCCAAATAGCCGGGATGTCACAAACATTCACAGCTGATCAATGGCGACATCCCAGGAGACCCCGGGCCTCCAAGCAACTGGGATATCACAGACACTCACAACAGTTCCTTGGCGACTTCCCAGGAGACCCGAGGCTGACAAAGAGCCAGCATGTCACAGACACTCACACGGGTTCCATGGGGACATCCCGGGAATCCCCAGAGTGCCAAACACCAGAGATGCCACACACACTCACAGGGGCTCCATGCGCAAATCCCAGGGATCCCCAAGCTGCCAAAGAGCTGGCATGTCACACACACTCACAGGGGCTCCATGCACACATCCCAGGTGTCCCCAAGCTGCCAAAGAGCTGGCATGTCACACACACTCACAGGGGATCCATGCACACATCCCACCTATCCCCAGGCTCCCCAAGAGACGGGAAGTCACAGACATTCACAGGGGCTCCAGACTGCCATCCCAGGAGCCTCCAGAGTGACAAAGAGCCAGGATGCAACACACACTAGCAGGAGCTCCATGCAGACACCCCATGAATCCACAGACTGCCAAAGAGCCGGCATGTCACACACACTCACAGGTGCTCAAGAGTGACATCCCAGGAGTGTCCAGGCTCCCAAAGAGCCACGATGTCACAGACAATCACAGCGGCTCCATGGTGAAATCCCAGGAGTCCCCAAGCTTCCAAAAACCTGCCATGCCACAGAAACTCACATGGGCTCCATAGCCACAGCCCATGTGATCCCTGCCTGCCTAAGAGCCCAGATGTCACAGACTTTCACGCGCTCCAGGCTGATTGATAACCCCAGAGTCTCAAAAGATTTCCAAGGAGGCTAAGATGTCACAGAAATTCCAAGCGGATTCCATGGTGACATCCCGGAACTTTTCCAGGCAGCCAAGAGCCAGGGACCCTCACAGAACACTTACAAGGCTTCAACGGCCTTATGCCCCGCAATCCCCACAAGGCCAAAGAGCAGGGATGTCAAAGACACTCACAGGGCCTCCATGGGACATCGCAGGAGTCCCCAGGCTGCCAAAGAGACAGCATGTCACAGTTACCCAAAGGGGCCCCATGCGGACATCCCTGCCTTACCCTGTCTTCCAAAGAGCAGGGATGTCACAGACACTCAAAGCTGATCCATCGGGTCATGCCAGCAGTGCCCAGGCTGCCAAAACACCGGCATGTCACACACACTCACAGGTGCTCCATCGGGTCATGCCAGCAGTGCCCAGGCTGCCAAAGAGCCGGCATGTCACCGACACTCACAGAGGATCCATGCAGACATGCCATCTATGCCCAGATTCCTCAACAGCTGGGATGTCACAGACATTCACAGGGGCTGCAGAGTGACATCCCAGGAGCCCCCAGAGTGCCAAAGAGCCAGGATGTCACAGACAATGCCAGCAGCTCCACGGAGACATCCCTCGAATCCACAGGCTGCCAAAGCACCGGCATTGCACAGACACTCACAGGGGCTCCAGACTGACATCCCACAAGTCCACAGGCTCTCAAACAGCCATGATGTCACAGACACTCACAGGGGCTCCATCAGGAGTTCCCTGCTGTCCCCAGTCACCTAAAGAGCCGGGATGTCACAAACATTCACAGCTGATCAATGGCGACATCCCAGGAGACCCCGGGCTTCCAAGCAACTGGGATATCACAGACACTCACAACAGTTCCATGGCGACTTCCCAGGAGACCAAGGCTGACAAAGAGCCAGCATGTCACAGACACTCACACGCGTTCCATGGGGACATCCCGGGAATCCCCAGAGTGCCAAACACCAGAGATGCCACACACACTCACAGGGGCTCCATGCACACATCCCAGGGGTCCCCAAGCTTCCAAAGAGCTGGCATGTCACACACACTCACAGGGGATCCATGCACTCATCCCACGTATCCCCAGGGTCCCCAAGAGACGGAAAGTCACAGACATTCACAGGGGCTCCACACTGCCATCCCAGGAGCCCCCGGAGTGACAAAGAGCCAGGATGCAACACACACTAGCAGGAGCTCCATGCAGACACCCCATGAATCCACAGACTGCCAAAGAGCCGGCATGTCACACACACTCACAGGTGCTCAAGAGTGACATCCCAGGAGTGTCCAGGCTCCCAAGGAGCCACGATGTCACAGACACTCACAGCGGCTCCATGGTGAAATCCCAGGAGTCCCCAAGCTTCCAAAAACCTGCCATGCCACAGAAACTCAAATGGGCTCCATAGCCACATCCCATGTGATCCCTGCCTGCCTAAGAGCCCAGATGTCACAGACTTTCACGCGGCTTCCATGCTGATACCCCAGCAGTCCCCAGATTTCCAAGGAGCTAAGATGTCACAGAAATTCCAAGGGATTCCATGGTGACATCCCCGGACTTCCCAGGCAGCAAAGAGCCAGGACCTCACAGACACTCGCAAGGCTT
>JAVTVJ010003053.1:0-14886 GCA_034509425.1 Eopsaltria australis | reverse complement strand
CTGAGTGTCCGGCTGAGTGTCCAGCTGAGTGTCCGGCTGAGTGTCCGGCTGAGTGTCCGGCTGAGTGAGTGTCCAGCTGAGTGTCCAGCTGAGTGTCCAGCTGAGTGTCTGGCTGAGTGTCCGGCTGAGAGTCCGGCTGAGTGTCCGGCTGAGTGTCCAGCTGAGTGTCCGGCTGAGTGTCCGGCTGAGTGTCCAGCTGAGTGTCCGGCTGAGTGTCCGGCTGAGTGAGTGTCCAGCTGAGTGTCCAGCTGAGTGTCCGGCTGAGTGTCCAGCTGAGTGTCCGGCTGAGTGTCCAGCTGAGTGTCCAGCTGAGTGTCCGGCTGAGTGTCCAGCTGAGTGTCCGGCTGAGAGTCCGGCTGAGTGTCCAGCTGAGTGTCCGGCTGAGTGTCCAGCTGAGTGTTCCAGCTGGAGTGTCCGGCTGAGTGAGTGATCCAGCTGAGTGTCCGGCTGAGTGGTCACAGCTGAGTGAGTGTCCGGCTGAGTGTCCAGCGAGTGTCCAGCTGAAGTGAGTGGTTCAGCCTGAGTTCCCAGCTGAGTGTCCAGCTGAGTGAGTGTCCAGCTGAGTGTCCAGCTGAGTGTCCAGCTGAGTGAGTGTCCAGCTGAGTGTCCAGCTGAGTGTCCAGCTCAGTGTCCAGCTGAGTGTCCGGCTGAGTGTCCAGCTGAGTGAGTGTCCGGCTGAGTGTCCGGCTGAGTGTCCAGCTGAGTGAGTGTCCAGCTGAGTGTCCGGCTGAGTGTCCAGCTGAGTGTCCAGCTGAGTGTCCGGCTCAGTGTCCAGCTGAGTGAGTGTCCAGCTGAGTGAGTGTCCAGCTGAGTGTCCGGCTGAGTGTCCGGCTGAGTGTCCAGCTGAGTGTCCAGCTGAGTGTCCAGCTGAGTGTCCGGCCGCTGTCCTTGCAGGATGTCCGGCCGCAGGATGTCCAAGGCCGTGCGGGATTTCCTGTTCGCGCAGAAGGTGCAGGCGCCGCTCGAGGTTTACTCGGAGTGGCTCAGCGTGGGCCACGTGGACGAGTTCCTCACCTTCGTGCCTGCCCTCGACAGGAAGGTGCTGACCCAGGAGTGCCCTGGGGCTCCTCCCAAAAATCCCAAAATCCCAAAATCCACTTTTTCCGGCTGTTTGTCCTCCATGGGGATCCAGGGGATGGAGCTCCTTTGGAGCAGCTCCTGGGAGAGGGGTGGCGTTGACAGGAAGGTGCCAATCCCGGAGCCTTCTCTGGGGCTCTTCACAGCACCCCAAAAATCCCAGAATCCCAAAATCCCAGAATCCCAAAATCCCAAAATCCTGAAATCCCAAAATCCCAAAATCCCGAAATCCCGAAATCCCGAAATCCAAAAATCCAAAAATCCAAAAATCCAAAAATCCCGAAATCCAAAAATCCAAAAATCCAAAAATCCAAAAATCCCAGAATCCCAAAATCCGCTTTTCCAGCTGTTTGTCCTCCATGGGGATCCGGGGGATGGAGCTCCTTTGAGGAGGTCCTGGGGGCTGGATTTGGGGTCATGACGGGAATCCCATGGCCCGGGGATGGATTTGGGATCGCCATGGGCATTCTGTGGCCTGGGGCCGGATTTGGGATGCCCATGGCTGGGTTTGGGATGCCTGGAGCTGGATTTGGGATGCCCATGGCTGGGTTTGGGATGCCCATGGCTGGATTTGGGATGCCTGGAGCTGGATTTGGGATGCCCGGGACAGGGTTTGGGATGGCCATGGGTGGATTTGGGAATCCCATGGCCCTGGCCTGGATTTGGGATGCCCGGGGCTGGGTTTGGGATGCCCATGGTGGATTTGTGATTCCCGGGGCCAGGTTTGGGGTGGCCATGCCTGGGTTTGTGATTCCCGGGGCCAGGTTTGGGGTGGCCGTGGCGCCTCCCGGCCGGACTCCGGGATGACCCCGGCTCTGTCTCCAGGGGTTCCGGCTGCTCCTGGCCAGTCCCAACGCCTGCTACAAACTCTTCAAGGAGAAGCAGCAGCAGGGACACGGGGAGGCCACGCAGTTCATCGGTGAGGGGGACAGGGGACATCCCCGGGGGGTGGCGTTCCTGCTGTGCATTCCCGGTGTCCATTCCCGGTGTCCATTCCTGGTGTCCATCCCTGCTGTCCATTCCCAGTGTCCATTCCCGGTGTCCATTCCCGGTGTCCATCCCTGCTGTCCATTCCTGGTGTCCATCCCTGCTGTCCATTCCCGGTGTCCATTCCCGGTGTCCATTCCCGGTGTCCATTCCCGGTGTCCATTCCCGGTGTCCATCCCTGCTGTCCATTCCTGGTGTCCATTCCTGGTGTCCATTCCCGGTGTCCATTCCCGGTGTCCATTCCTGCTGTCCATTCCCAGTGTCCATTCCTGCTGTCCATTCCCAGTGTCCATTTCCGGTGTCCATTCCCGGTGTCCATCCCTGCTGTCCATTCCTGGTGTCCATTTCCTGGTGTCCATTCCCGGTGTCCATTCCCGGTGTCCATTCCCAGTGTCCATCCCTGCTGTCCATTCCTGGTGTCCATTCCCGGTGTCCATTCCCGGTGTCCATTCCCGGTGTCCATCCCTGCTGTCCATTCCTGGTGTCCATTCCTGGTGTCCATTCCCGGTGTCCATTCCCGGTGTCCATTCCTGCTGTCCATTCCCAGTGTCCATTCCTGCTGTCCATTCCCAGTGTCCATTTCCGGTGTCCATTCCCGGTGTCCATCCCTGCTGTCCATTCCCGGTGTCCATTCCCGGTGTCCATTCCCGGTGTCCATTCCCAGTCTCCATTCCCCGTGTCCATTCCCGGTGTCCATTCCCGGTGTCCATTCCCGGTGTCCATCCCTGCTGTCCATTCCCGGTGTCCATTCCCGGTGTCCATTCCTGGTGTCCATTCCCAGTGTCCATTTCCAGTGTCCCCTCCCACTGTCCCTTCCTGCTGTCCCTTTCCACTGTCCATCCCTTCTGTCCCTCACTGTCCATCCCCTCTGTCCCTCTCTGTCCATCCCCTCTGTCCCTCACTGTCCATCCCCTCTGTCCCTCACTGTCCATCCCCTCTGTCCCTCTCTGTCCATCCCCTCTGTCCCTCACTGTCCATCCCCTCTGTCCCTCAATGTCCCCGCGCCCCCAGGGCTGAAGGGCAATGAGAAGAGAAGCATCGATGACATCCTGGCAGACGAATCCCTGCGGAGCGACAACCGCCACGTCCAGGTGGGTCCGGGATCCCTGGATCCGGGAGATTCCCTGTCCAGATCCAAGGAGAGGACCTGGGATCCCTGGATCCAGGGGGACTCCCTATCCTTGATCCCAGGGGTGGATCCAGGATCACTGGATTGGGGAATTCCCTCTCCTCCATCCCAGGGGATGGGATCCCTGGATTTGGGAGATTCCTTCTCCTCGACACCAGGGGTGGATCTGGGATCCCTGGATTTGGGGGATCCCCTCTCCTCCGTCCCTGGGGTCATTCCTGGGTGTCCCCAGAGATGGGGTGGGAGGTTGGGATGGGGTGGGAGGTTGTTCCCAGGGTTCCAGTGATATCCATGCAGGGTTTGGGTGGGATCCATGCAGGGTTTGGGTGGGATCCATCCAGGGTTCCAGTGGGATCCATCCAGGGTTCCAGTGGGATCCATGCAGGGTTCCAGTGGGATCCATCCAGGGTTCGGGTGGGATCCATCCAGGGTTCCAGTGGGATCCATGCAGGGTTCGGGTGGGATCCATGCAGGGTTTGGGTGGGATCCATGCAGGGTTCCAGTGGTATCCATGCAGGGTTTGGGTGGGATCCATGCAGGGTTTGGGTGGGATCCATCCAGGGTTCGCAGTGGGATCCTGCAGGGTTTGGGTGGGATCCATGCAGGGTTTGGTGGATCCATGCAGGGTTTGGGTGGGATCCATCCAGGGTTCCAGTGGGATCCATGCAGGGTTCCGGTGGGATCCATGCAGGATTTGGGTGGGATCCATGCAGGGTTTGGGTGGGATCCATGAAGGGTTCCAGCGGGATCCATCCAGGGTTCCGGTGGGATCCATGCAGGGTTCCGGTGGGATCCATGCAGGGTTCCAGTGGGATCCACGCAGGGTTCCAGTGGGATCCATGCAGGGTTTGGGTGGGATCCATCCAGGGTTCCGGTGGGATCCATGCAGGGTTTGGGTGGGATCCATGCAGGGTTCCGGTGGGATCCATGCCGGATCCCGCGGGTTCCCGGGCGGGATCGGGGGCTGCGGTTGCAGTTCCGGGTGCTCCCTGCAGCGCTGCATCGACTGGAACCGCGCCCTGCTGAAGCAGGAGCTGGGGCTGAGCGAGCCGGACATCGTGGACATCCCGCAGCTCTTCGTCCTGACCGAGTCCCGCGCCGACGCGCTCTTCCCGGACATGGTGAGAGCCCAGCCTCCAGCCCTCGGGATCCCAAATCCTTGGGATCGATCCCAAACCCCCAGGATCAATGTCAAAGCCCCGGGATTGATACCAAAGCCCCAGGATCAATTCCAAACCACTGGATCAATCCCAACTCCCAGGATCGATCCCAGCCCCTGGGATCCATCCAAACCCTTGAGACCAATCCCAAACCTCCGGGATCCATCCAAACCCTTGAGACCAATCCCAACGCCCCGGGATCCATCCAAACCCTTGAGACCAATGCCAAACCCCCGGGATCAATCCCAACCCCCAGGATCAATCCCAACCCCCAGGATCAATCCCAACCCCTGGGATCCATCCAAACCCTTGAGACCAATCCCAAACCTCCGGGATCCATCCAAACCCTTGAGACCAATCCCAACCCCTGGGATCCATCCAAACCCTTGAGACCAATGCCAAACCCTCGGGACCCATCCCAACCCCCCGGGATCCAATCCCAAACCCTTGCAATCCATCCCAAACCCCCCCGGGATCCATCCCAAACCCCCCGGGATCCATCCCAAACCCTCGGGCCCCATCCCAAATCCCCAGAACCCAATCCCAACCCCCCAGAATCCATCCCAAACCCCCCGGGATCCATCCCAAACCCCCAGAATCCACCCCAACCCCCCAGAATCCAATCCCAACCCCCCCGGAACCCCAATCCCAAACCCCCCAGAACGTCCAATCCCAACCCCCCAGAATCCAATCCCAAACCCCCCGGGATCCATCCCAAACCCTCGGACCCCATCCCAAACCCCCCAGAACCAATCCCAACCCCCCCGGGATCCACCCCCGGCGCTCTCCCCGTGTCTCTCCAGGTGAACATGCTGGTGCTGGGCCGGCACCTGGGCATCCCCAAGCCCTTCGGGCCGGTGGTGGGCGGGCGCTGCTGCCTGGAGCAGCGCGTGCGGGAGCTGCTGGAGCCGCTCGGCCTCTCCTGCACCTTCATCGACGACTTCTTCTCCTACCACGTCCTGTCCGGCGACGTCCACTGCGGCACCAACGTGCGCCGCAAGCCCTTCGCCTTCAAGTGGTGGCACGCCGTGCCCTGACCGCCTGCCCCCCGGGCGGGGCGCTGCAGGGGGAAGGTGCATTTCCTGCGTCCCGTGGGAAATGTGCATTCCCTGCGTCTCGGGATGAAGGAGCATTTCCTGCGTCCCGGGGTGAAGGTGCATGGCCTGGATTCCCGTGGGAAATGTGCAGTTCCTGCGTCCCGTGGGAAATGTGCATTTCCTGCATCCTGGGGTGAAGGTGCATTTCCTGCATCCCATAGGAAATGTGCATTCCCTGCATCCCGGGATGAAGGAGCATTCCATGGGAAATGTGCATTTCCTGCGTCCTGGGGTGAAGGTGTATGGCCTGGATCCCGTGGGAAATGTGCATTCCCTGCATCTCGGGATGAAGGAGCATTTCCTGCATCCCGTGGGAAATGCGCATTTCCTGCATCCTGGGGTGAAGGTGCATGTCCTGAACCCCAGAGGAAATGTGCATTTCCTGCTTTCCCACTGGAAATGTGCATTCCCTGCATCCTGGGGTGAAGGTGCATTCCCTGCATCTCGGGGTGAAGGTGCATTTCCTGCATCCCATGGGAAACGCGCATTTCCTGCATCCCGAGATGAAGGAGCATTTTCTACATCCTGGGGTGAATGTGCATTTCCTGCATCCCACGGTGAAGGTGCATTTCCTGCATCCCACGGTGAAGGTGCATTTCCTGCATCCCGGGGTGAATGTGCATTTCCTGCATCCCGGGGTGAAGGTGCATTTCCTGCACCAGAGAAGCACCACAAGAGGGGTTTGGCCAATAAAGCTTCGCAGTCACTGAGGGGCAGCGCGTCCCTGGCTCCCGTCCTTCCTTCCTTCCTTCCCCCGCTCCGGGCTCCTCTGGGGCCCGGTTCGAGCTCCGGGGTTTGGGTTTGGGGCTGGGGGTGATGGGGCACGGAGTTTGCAGCTGATGAACCCCCAAAATTCCCTGGTTTGGCCGAAAAAACGCTTCCTCCTGGGGATCTTGGATCTGGGGATCCTGGTTCTGGGGATCCCAGTTTTGGGGATCCCGGTTGGTTCTGGGGATCCCAGTTTTGGGAAATCCTGGTTCTGGGGATCCCGGTTTTGGGGATCCTGGTTCTGGGGACCCCAGTTTTGGGGATCCTGGTTCTGGGGATCCTGGTTTTGGGGATCCTGGTTCTGGGGATCCTGGTTTTGGTGACCTCAGTTGGATCTGGGGATCCCGGTTCGTTTGGGGCCCGGGTTGAGCTCCGGGGTTTGGGTTTGGGGCTGGGGATGATGGGGCACGGAGTTTGCAGCTGATGAACCCCCAAAATTCCCTGGTTTGGCCAAAAAAACGCTTCCTGCTGGGGATCCTGATTCTGGGGATCCTGGTTCTGGGGATCCCGGTTGGATCTGGGAATCTTGGATCTGGGGACCCCAGTTTTGGGGATACCGGTTGGATCTGGGGATCCTGGTTCTGGGGATCCCAGTTGGCCCTGGGGATCCTGGTTGGTTCTGGGGAATCCTGGTTCTGGGAATCCTGGTTTTGGGGATCCTGGTTCTGTGGATCACGATTCTGTGGATCCCAATTCTGTGGATCCCGGTTGGCTCTGTGGATCCTGGCTCTGTGGATCTCAATTCTGGAGATCCTGGCTCTGGGGATCCCGGCTCTGTGGATCTCGGTTCTATGGATCCCGATCCCGGTTCTGTGGATCCCGGTTGGTTCTGTGGATCCCGGTCCCGGTTCTGTGGATCTTGGTTCTGTGGATCCCGGCTCTGTGGATCCCGGTTCTGTGGATCCCGGTCCCGGTCCTGTGGATCCCGGTCCCGGCTCTGTGGATCCCGGTTCTGTGGATCCCGGTTGGTTCTGTGGATCCCGGTTCTGTGGATCCCGGTTGGTTCTGTGGATCCCGGTTCTGTGGATCCCGGTTGTTTCTGTGGATCCCGGTTGGTTCTGTGGATCCCGGTTGTTTCTGTGGATCCCGGTTGGTTCTGTGGATCCCGGTTGTTTCTGTGGATCCCGGTTGTTTCTGTGGATCCCGGTTCTGTGGATCCCGGTTGGCTCCGCGGATCCCGGTTCCGGCCATCCCAGTTCCCAGCCTGTCCCCCCGTGCCCTTCCCGGGAATTTCCGCCTCTCTCCGCTCTTTGTCCGCGCGTCCCCAGCGCCAGCGGAGCGCGGCACTTCCCGGAGCGCGCCCGGCCCCGCCTGGCACGGCCCGGCCCCGCCTGGCACGGCCCGGCCCCGCCTGGCACGGCCCGGCACGGCCCGGCCCCGCCTGGCACGGCCCGGCCCCGCCTGGCACGGCCCGGCCCCGCCCCGAGATCCGGGAGCCGCCCGGTGCCCCGGGCCCGGCCCTGCGCGGCCCCGCTGCCGTTCTGGGGCCAAACGCGCGGATTTCGGGCAATTCGCTCTCCCGGGGCTGCTTCTGAGCGCGGCTGCACCTGCGGGCCGAGCTCCCGCGGCTCCGGGGAAGCGCCCGCGCGTCCCCGTCTTTTTGCCCCAAAAGTGGGGTTCTAAACCCATTTCTAAGCCCATTTCTCACCCCATTTCTAACCCCATTTGTTTCAAACCCCGTTTGTTTCAAACCCCATTAAAAACCCTATTTACTTCTAACCCCATTTATTTCTAACCCCATTTATTTCTAACCCCATTTCCAACCCCATTTATTTCTTACTCCATTTATTTACAACCCCATTTCCCACCCCATTTCAAACCCCATTTATTTCTAACCCCATTTATTTATTTCTGACCCCATTTATTTCTAACCCCATTTATGTCTGACCCCATTTCTAAGCCCATTTCCCACCCCATTTCTAACCCCATTTATTTCTTTCTAACCCCATTTCTTTATTTCTAACCCCATTTCTAACCCCATTTGTTTCAAACCCCATTTTTTTTCCTAACCCCATTTCTAACCCCTTTTATTTCTTTCCAACCCCATTGATTTCCAACCCCATTTCTTTCTAACCCCATTTCTTTATTTCTAGCCCCATTTCTAACCCCATTTATTTCTTTCTAACCCCATTTATTTCTTTCCAACCCCATTGATTTCTAACCCCATTTCTAACCCCATTTATTTCTTTCTAACCCCATTTCTTTATTTCTAACCCCATTTCTTTATTTCTAGCCCCATTTCTAACCCCATTTATTTCTTTCTAACCCCATTTTTTTATTTCTAACCCCATTTCTAACCCCATTTATTTCTTTCTAACCCCATTTCTTTATTTCTAACCCCATTTGTTTCAAACCCCATTATTTTTTCCCTAACCCCGTTTCTTTCTAACCCCGTTTATTTCTCCCTAACCCCATTCATTCATTCATTCATTCATCTCCCAACCCCATTCCCAACCCCACTCCTGACCCTCGGCCGTGTCCCCGCCGCTGTCCCCGGGCCCCGAGCGGCGACATTAAACCCGCGTGACCCCGCGGGCAGCAGCTGCGGGGACAAAGGGCTCTCCCACGCGCGGCCGGGAGGATTTAATTAAAACAAAAGGCGATTAAAGCCGCCCGAGGGGGGATCCGCTGTCCCCCGGGCGCAGGCGACACCCCGAGCCCCCGCAGGAGGAGGAGGAGGAGGAGGAAGAGGAGGAGGAGGAGGAATTCCAGCGCTTTTCGTCCCGCTTGAACGAATAAAACCCGGCAGCAGCCGCAGGAACCGAAGAAGCGGCGGCTCGGGTGTCGCGATGAATAATTCAGGGCGTGGGCCGGGCTCTGAGCGCTCCCCCCGCGGCTTTTGGGGCTGACCGAACCCCCCCCCGAAAGCCTCGGACATCCCCTGGGTGTCCCCGGGGCCGCTTCCCAGCGCCGGGGGTGGGATTAGGCCGGGCTTTGGCTGATCCCCTCCCAGAAGCTCGGCTTTATAAATGCCGCGGCGCCGGCGGCAGCGGCAGCCGAGGGTGGCCGGGCAGTGGCCATGGCCCAGCAGCGGCGTGTCCAGCTGTCCGCGGAGCGGCCGAGCAGCACCGTGTGCGTGCTGGGCACCGAGCTGGCCCTGGACGTGTGCGGGTGAGCGCGGGGCACGGAATCCGCTTGGGCCGCATTAATCAAAGCCCCGAAATAGCGGGAGCTGCTGGGGAGGGGGAGGCGCTGCTGCTCCCGGGGGGGGCTGGGCTGGGAGGGAGGAGGGGTGGGGTTGGTGGTGACCATTCCTGGTGTTCATTCCCGGTGTCCATTCCCGGTGTCCCTTCCTGGTGTTCATTCCTGGTGTCCCTTCCTGGTGTCCCATTCTGGTGTCCATTCCCGGTGTCCATTCCCCAGTGTCCCTTCCTGGTGTCCCTTCCTGGTGTCCATTCCCGGTGTCCATTCCTGGTGACCATTCCTGGTGTCCATTTCTGGTGTCCATTCCCGGTGTCCATTCCTGGTGTCCATTCCCGGTGACCATTCCTGGTGTCCATTCCCAGTGTCCATTCCCAGTGTCCATTCCTGGTGTCCATTCCCGGTGTCCCTTTCTGGTGTCCCTTCCTGGTGTCCATTCCCGGTGTCCATTCCTGGTGTCCATTCCCAGTGTCCATTCCTGGTGTCCATTCCCCAGTGTCCCTTTCTGGTGTCCCTTCCTGGTGTCCATTCCCGGTGTCCATTCCTGGTGTCCATTCCCGGTGTCCATTCTCGTGTCATTCCCAGTGTCCGCATTCCAGTGTCCCATCTCCTGGTGTCCATATTCCGGTGTCCCTTTCTGGTGTCCCTTCTGGTGTCCATTCCGTGTCCATTCCTGGTGTCGCATTCCCAGTGTCGCATTTCTGGTGTCCATTTCCCCAGTGGTCCCTTTCTGGTGTCCATTCCTGGTGTCCATTCGGTGTCCCCGGTGTCCATTCCGGGTGTCCATTCCCGGTGTCCATTCCCGGTGTCCATTCCCAGTGTCCATTCCCAGTGTCCCTTCCTGGTGTCCATTCCCGGTGTCCATCCCTGCTGTCCCTTCCTGGTGTCCATCCCCACTGTCCATCCCTGCTGTCCATTCCCTGGTGTCCATTCCCAGTGTCGATTCCCAGTGTCCCTTCCCCGCTATCTCTTCCTGGTATCCATTCCCAGTGTCCACCCCTGCTGTCCTTTCCTGGTGTCCACCCCTCCTGTCCACCCTCTCTGTCCCTTCCCATTGTCCTTTCTCGCTGTCCCTTCCCAGTGTCCATCCCCGCTGTCCCTTTCTGGTGTCCCTCCCAGTGTCCCCTCCCAGTGTCCATCCCCACTGTCCCCTCCCAGTGTCCACTCCCAGTGTCCATCCCCTCTGTCCATCCCCCCTGTCCATCCCCCCTGTCCCTTCCCAGTGTCCATCCTTGCTGTCCACTCCCACTGTCCACCCCCGTTGTCCATCCCCGCTGTCCCTCACTGTCCCTCACTGTCCCTCACTGTCCCTCCAAACATCTCCCCACTGCCAGGCCCGTCCCATTCCCATCGGGATTTTCCCGTTTTTGGGATACCCAAACCCGCTTTTTTTAGGTTTTAAAGCCACGCTCCACATCCCGACCGGATGGAACCATGAACATTCCCCGGTTTTGGGGAACCCAAAACCCTTTTTGGGGTTTTAGGGCTGCGCTCCACATCCCGGCAGCATGAAATAATAAACATTTCCCGTTTTTGGGATACCCAAACTCGCTTTTTTGGGGTTTTAAAGCCACACTCCCCGCGGCCCCTGCGGGTCTGGATCCGGCTCAAACCCCGCAGCTCTCCCTGCGCCGGCAGCTCCGCCTTTTGTCCCCCAAATTCCACAGAAAATCCGGGTTTTTGTCCCCCAAATTCCACAGAAACTCCGCCTTTTGTGCCCCAAATCCAGCAGGAGCTCCGGGGTTTTTGCCCCCCAAATTCTGCAGCAGCTCCGGGGTTTTTGGTCCCCAAATTCCGCAGCAGCTCCAGATTTTTTCCCCCAAATCCCGCAGCAACTCCGGGATTTGTCCCCCAGATTCCAAAGAAACTCCGGCTTTTTGTCCCCCAAATCCCGCAGCAACTCCGGGATTTGTCCCCCAGATTCCAAAGAAACTCCGGCTTTTTGTCCCCCAAATCCCGCAGCAATTCCCGGTTTTGTCCCCCAGATCCCACAAAGCTCCGAATTTTGTCCCCCAAGACAGAAATGCCTCCAAAAAAAAACCCCAAATCTTGGGATAAAATCCCGAGGGCAGCGAGGACGGGACCCGGCCGCGCTCGGATCCATCCCGGCGCTGCCCGGGGGGGAATTTTTGGGCCGGATCTCCCCAAAATCGGCATTTCCCGAGCGGGGCTAGGCAGGCCCGGGCTCGTCCCGCCCCGCCCGGTTCAGGAGGCCCGGAGCGGGTCCGGACCCGGAGGAGGAAACGCGGCTGCAGCCCCGGGGAACGGGGAAAATCCAGCCCGGGACTGCGGGGGATGAACCCCGAAACCCAGAGATGCTGCGGGATTTGGGGGACAAAAAACTGGGAGCTGCTGCGGGATTTTGGGGGACAAAACCCCGGAGTTTCTGTGGAATTTTGGGACCAAAAACCCCGGAGCTGCTGCGGGATTTAGGGACAAAAAACCCTGGAGATGCTGCGGGATTTGGGGGACAAAAAACCCTGGAGATGCTGCGGGATTTGGGAACAAAAAACCGGGAGCTGCTGCGGGATTTAGGGACCAAAAACCGGGAGTTGCTGCGGGATTTAGGGACCAAAAACCGGGAGTTGCTGCGGGATTTGGGACCAAAAACCCCGGAACTCCTGCAGAATTTGGGGGACAAAAACCACTGGATCTGCTGCGGGATTTGGGGACAAAAAACCCTGGAAATGCTGCGGGATTTGGGGACAAAAAACCCTGGAGATGCTGCGGGATTTGGGGACAAAAACCCGGAGTTTCTGTGGAATTTTGGGACCAAAAACCCCGGAACTCCTGCAGAATTTGGGGGACAAAAACCACTGGATCTGCTGCGGGATTTGGGGACAAAAAAAACCCTGGAGATGCTGCGGGATTTGGGAACCAAAAACTGGGAGCTGCTGCGGGATTTTGGGGGGCAAAAAACCCTGGAGATGCTGCGGGATTTGGGGAACAAAAACCCGGAGTTTCTGTGGAATTTTGGGACCAAAAACCCTGGAACTCCTGCAGAATTTAGGGGACAAAAACCACTGGATCTGCTGCGGGATTTAGGGACAAAAACCCTGGAGATGCTGCGAGATTTGGGGACCAAAAACCGGGAGCTGCTGCGGGATTTGGGAACAAAAACCCGGAGTTTCTGTGGAATTTTGGGACTAAAAACCCCGGAGCTCCTGCAGAATTTGGGGGACAAAAACCCCGGAGCTGCTGCGGGATTTGGGGGACCAAAAACCGGGAGATGTTGTGGGATTTGGGGGGCAAAAACCCGGAGCTGCTGCGGGATTTGGGGTTTTTTGAGGGATAACTGCGGGTTTTTGAGGGATTTTGAGGGTTTTTTGAGGGATTCCTGCGGTTATTTTTGTGGGATTCATTCCCACCTGGAATATCCCCGGGTTTGGGTTTTTTTTTGAGGGATTTTGAGGGTTTTTGCGGGATTCCTGCCGCGGCTTTGGCTCCGCCGCCTTTTCCAGGGTTCGCAGCCTCCGGCGGGATTTATTTTAATCTCCTTTGGGGGATTTGTGGGAATTGGCTTTTCCAGGAGCGGGGATTTGCGGCACGTCCCGGGAATCGCTGCAGCCCCGGCGTGCAGGAATTGCTGCGGCTGCATTTTCCAGGATTGTTCCCATTTTCCAGGATTATTCCCGTTTCTCAGGATTATTCCCATTTTCCAGGATTATTCCAGTTTTCCAGGATTATTCCCGTTTCTCAGGCTTATTATAATCCATTTTTCGGGATTATTCCAATTTTTCAGGGCTATTCCCATTTTTCAGGAACTCTTCCCACTGACCATTCCCGGGATCCTGACTGCTGTCCCTGTTCCCACTGACCCTTCCCACTGACCATTCCCACTGCCCATTCCCAGGATCCTGAACACTGTCCTTGTTCCCACTGCCCATTCACACTGACCTTGTTCCCACTGTCCATTCCCACTGACCACTCCCACTGACCATTCCCAGGATCCTGACCACTATCCCTGTTCCCACTGCCCATTCCCACTGTCCACTCCCACTGACCATTCCCACTGATGATTCCCAGGATCCTGAACACTGTCCCTGTTCCCACTGCCCATTCCCACTGACCATTCCCATTGACCATTCCCGGGATCCTTTCCGCTCTCCCTATTTCTCATCCCCACTGTCCATTCCCACTGCCCATCCCCACTGACCATTCCCACTGCCCATTCCCACTGCCCATTCCCACTGACCATTCCCAGGATCCTGACCTCTCTCCCTTGTTCCCACTGCCCATTCCCACTATCCCTGTTCCCACTGCCCATTCCCACTGCCCATTATTCCCACTATCCCTGTTCCCATTGCCCATTCCCACTATCCCTGTTCCCACTGCCCATTCCCACTGCCCATTCCCACTGCCCATTATTCCCACTATCCCTGTTCCCACTGCCCATTCCCACTGCCCATTATTCCCACTATCCCTGTTCCCACTGCCCATTCCCGCTGCCCACTCCCAGGATCCTGACCTCTCTCCCTCGTTCCCAGCTCGGCTCCCGCGGGTGCCGTGTCCTTCCAGGTGCAGGCCACTGCGGGGGTGAAGCTCTGGGTGCTGCACGAGGCCGAGGCGGTCCGGCTGCCCTCGAGCGTGGCCCGCTGGCCGCTGGCCTCGAGCCCCGAGGTGCTGCTGGCCATGGACAGCCCCAGCACGGACGTGGGCGACGAGAAGGTGGGAGATGGATCCCGCTGGATGCATCCCGGGATCCCGCTGGATCCATCCTGGGATCCTGCATGGGACAGGGATTCCTGCTGGATCCATCCCGGGATCCCGCTGGATCCATCCTGGGATCTTGCTGGGGGTTGGGATTCCTGCTGGATCCATCCTGGGATCTTGCTGGGGGCTGGGATTCCTGCTGGATCCATCCTGGGATCTTGCTGGGGGCTGGGATTCCTGCTGGATCCATCCCGGGATCTTGCTGGGGGCTGGGATTCCTGCTGGATCCATTCCAGGATCCTGCTGGGGGCTGGGATTCCCACTGGGGGCTGGGATTCCTGCTGGATCCCGGGATCCTGCTGGATGCTGGGATTCCTGCTGGATCCATCCTGGAATCTCACTGGATCCATCCCGGGATCCTGCTAGGGGCTGAGATCCTGCTGGATCCATCCTGGGACTCTGTTGGGGGCTGAGATTCCTGCTGGGTGCTGGAATTCCTGCTGGATCCATCCTGAGATTCTGTTGGGGGCTGGAATTCCTGCTGGATCCATCCCGGGATCCTGCTGGGGGCTGGGATTCCCGTTGGGTGTTGGGATTCCCTCTGGATCCTGGGATTCCCTCTGGGTGTTGGGATTCCTGCTGGATCCTGGGATTCCCCCTGGATCCTGAGATTCCCTCTGGGTGTTGGGATTCCCTGCTGGATCCTGGGATTCCCCCTGGATCCCGGGATCCCGCCGTGTTCCAGCCGCGCTCCCGTTCCAGGTGAGGGTCTCGTATTTCCGCGAGGCCGGAGCGCTGCCCATGGATCGAGCCATCCTGCACCTCACCTGCGTGGGTAAGGGGGGCACGGCCCCGGACCCCGATCCCGAACCCC
>JAVTVJ010003052.1:0-38306 GCA_034509425.1 Eopsaltria australis | reverse complement strand
CCATCCCATCCCATGGATCCCATCCCATCCCATCCCATGGATCCCATCCCATCCCAGCTGTGCATGAACAGCTGCACCCGGGGGGGGTTAATCCTGGATTTTCCACTCGCGCAGCCAAAGCCGGCGGCGGCTTCGGAAAAAATCCCATCCCAGAGGATTTTCCCCACGTGCCCAGCCCTGCCCAGCCCCTCTGGAGAGCCCCACCTGGCCCAGGCTCCGAGCCTCCGCCCTCCTCATCTTCTCCAGCTCGATCTCCCTGGCGATGAGCTGCTTGGCCTGGTAGCTGAGCTGCCTGCGCGCCGGCAGCTCCGGGAAGCGGCACACGGCCTCCACATTCCTGCGGCAGGGAAAACAGGGAATCCATCCCAAAAACATCAGGGAATCCATCTCAAAACATCAGGGAATCCATCTCAAAAACAGGGAATCCATCCCCAAAACATCAGGGAATCCATCCCAAAAACATCAGGGAATCCATCCCAAAAACATCAGGGAATCCATCTCAAAAACAGGGAATCCGTCCCAAAACATCAGGGAATCCATCCCAAAAACATCAGGGAATCCATCCCAAAAACAACAGGGAATCCATCCCAAAAACATCAGGGAATCCATCTCAAAAACAGGGAATCCGTCCCAAAAACAACAGGGAATCCATCCCCGAAACAACAGGGAATCCATCCCAAAAACAACAGGGAATCCATCCCCGAAACAACAGGGAACCCATCCCAAAAACAACAGGGAATCCATCTCAAAAACATCAGGGAACCCATCCCAAAAAGAACCCGGCTCTGGGCAGCGTGAGAGCCCCAGAACCTCCCAGCCCTGCTCCTGCTGTGATCGCAGCCACGCTGCCTCGGGTTCCCCCCTCCCCGGGCAGAGGCAGGCAGCTGCAGGGATGGGAATGAGGGAGGGATTAGAGGGCTTTAATCCTGGCTTGAAAGCAAAAAAGGGGATTGCAGCGGGTCTGTGCCGAGCAGATCGCCCTGAAAAGCTCTCCCAGCTGGGGCACGGCAGCAGCACGACCTCCAGAGCCACCCCGAGGTGGCCCTGGGGACAGGTTTAATGGGAATCCGGCCAGGAGCGGGAATTTGGGATCATGGGAGCAGCTGGATGCTCAACAAGGCTGGGGCACCAGGTCTGGAGTCAGGAGTGGCTCAGGAGCAAGGAGCCATCAGTCCCTCTGCCAGCTCTGCAGAGTTCATATTTATCCACTATTTATCCACTATTTATTCACTTTTTATCCACTATTTATTCACAGTTTATTCACAGTTTATTAACTCTTTAGCTACTGTTTATTCACTATTTGTCCACTATTTATCCACTATTTTTTCACTATTTATTAACTTTTTATCCACTATTTTTTCACTATTTATCCACTTTTTATACACTATTTATACACTATTTTTTCATTATTTATCCACTATTTATTCACTATTATTCACTATTTATTCACGATTATTGCCCCTAAAACAAAAGGAGCAAAGCCCTGTGTCGGGTGGCTCTGCAGCCACCTAAAAATCAGCTGTCAAACCAATCCTTTAAGAAGTTTTAAATCAAAAACCCCAGGTTTTGTTTTCAAACCAATCCTTTAAAATGTTTCAAATCAAAAACCCCAGGTTTTGTTGTCAAACCAATCCTTTAAGAAGTTTTAAAGCAAAAACCCCAAGTTTTGCTGTCAAACCAATCCTTTAAAATGTTTTAAATCAAAAACCCCAGGTTTTGTTGTAAAACCCATCCTTTAAAATGTTTTAAATCAAAAACCCCAGGCTTTGTTTTCAAACCAATCCTTTAAAATGTTTTAAATCAAAAACCCCAGGCTTTGTTTTCAAACCAATCCTTTAAAATGTTTCAAATCAAAAACCCCAGGTTTTGTTGTCAAACCAATCCTTTAAGAAGTTTTAAAGCAAAACCCCCGGGTTTTGCTGGTGCCATCAGTCCAGTCTGGCAGAGAGATGCTGGCACAGCAGAGCCAGGCTGTGCCCAGGGGGGTCAGCCCTGTCCTGCCCCCAGCCCCTTCCCTCTGATCCCACTCAAGCTCAGTCCCAGCCCAAGGCAGCCATGGGGCTCACTCAGGGGCTGGATCAGATTCCCAACTCCTTCCTGAGACAGGAATCCTGGACTGCTTCGGGTTGGGAGAGACCCTAAAATCACCCAGCCCCAACCCCAGCACCTTCCCCTCGCTGCAATTCCCACCCAGCCCGGCCTTGGACGCTCCCAGGGATCCAGGGGCAGCCAGGGCTTCTCTGGGAATTCCATCCCAGGGCCTCCAGGGATGGATTTTGAGTCCCTCTCCCCTCTCCCCGTGGCCAGCACTCACGGGTCCAGCTTGAAGACGTACTGGCCCTCGGGCAGGCGCTCCTGCAGGTAGGTGAGGTTGTAGGTGAGCATGGTGCTGATGAGCTCAGCCAGCTGCTGCTTCTCCCTGCGGCTGTAGAGCTGAGTGTTCACCTGCAGGGCCCAACAGGGGCAAGGAGTGACCCGAGGAGGCTGGGATGAGCTCTGGATTGTAGAGACTGAGACTGAGACTGGGACTGGGACTGGGACTGGGACTGGGACTGGGACTGGGACTGGGACTGGGACTGGGACTGGGACTGGGACTGAGACTGGGACTGGGACTGGGACTGGGACTGGGACTGGGACTGAGACTGAGACTGAGGCTGCTCCAGAGCACTCTGGGACTGCTGCTGACACTGCTCCTATGGCTGCTGCTGTGGCTACTGCCCCATGGCTACTGCCCCATGGCCACTGCCCCATGGCCACTGCCCCATGGCTACTGCCCCATGGCCACTGCCCCATGGCCACTGCCCTATGGTCACTGCCCTATGGCCACTGCCCCATGGCCACTGCCCCATGGCTACTGCCCCATGGTCACTGCCCCATGGCTACTGCCCTATGGCCACTGCCCCATGGCCACTGCCCCATGGCCACTGCCCCATGGCTACTGCCCTATGGCCTCTGCCCCATGGCCACTGCCCTATGGCCACTGCCATGGCCACTGCCATGGCCACTGCCCCATGGCCTCTGCCCCGTGGCCACTGCCCCATGGTCACTGCCCCATGGCCACTGCCCCATGGTCACTCCCTTATGGTCACTGTCCCCACCACGCAGTGCAAATTCCCTTGATCCCATCCCACCCCCAGGCTGTGCCATCCCATAAACAGCAAAGAGAAACAATCCCCTAGAAGGTCACACCCTACAATCCTCTCCCACAATGGGTGCAGAGGCCACAAAGCCATGCTCCTCTTTGCCATGCCCATCCCTGGTGCCCTGGATGTGCTTCCTGGGCACCTCTGGGCCAGGGAAGAGGCTCCCTCTGGCCATTCCAGGCTGATTTTCTGTCACACACAGTGCAACCCAACATTCACCTGGCCAGGGCACAGCAGGGAACTCACAAACCCTAAACACGCCAAGCACGGGGTGAGGAAGGACCCAGATGGAATTTAGTTCCCTGTTGGGGTCACAAATCCTTCCCAGAGCAGGGACTGAGCCTGTCTTGAGTGGGGGTGACTCTGAGAGCTCCCCAGAGCCCAGCCCAGAACCCCTCCACACACACTCAGCACCTCAGCCCCAGCCCCAGCTCCCCTCCAGCTCCTGCACCGGCTGTGACACCAACCCCAGCCCGAATTTGGGACAGAAACCCGGGAGAGCTCAGCAGGGTGGGGTTTGCAGAGGGCTGCCAGCAGCCTGGCAGGGCTCCAGCAGGGCTGGGGACACTCACAGGCCGCAGTTTGGGGGCGATGATGTCCAGCAGCAGGCACAGCACCTCCAGCACCAGCGCCTGCTGCCCCGCGCGGCCGCGGGCGCCGGGCGCCATCCCCGCCACCACCGACAGCAGCACGTTCTGCATCTGGCTCAGCCTGGCCACGGCCTGGGGACAGCACGGGGACACTCAGCCAGGGCACAGAGCTGTGCAGCTGCTGTGGGTGTGTCCTTGGAGACCCCAGGGGGAGAAGACTTAGAAAAGAAGGAAGATAACTGGTGGAGAAAGTTCCAAGGAGATGGGAAACCCCTGGAAGGTGAAGTGACCATGGTTTAACCCAGGACAAACCAGAGCAGCCACTGCTGGTGTCCATCATCTCCTCCCTCCCCCCAAGAGCCTTTGTTCTATTCCCTGTTATCTCCTGGGCCCCTTTCCTTCCCCATCCCATAGGACAAGGTAACCCTGGACCTTCCCTATCCTCCCCCAGACCCCCTGGTGATTGGTGGTACGTGATCACTCTTCAGGCTGTGTCTGAGGGCCCCTCGCCCGCTTGGACCCTGCCTCTCCTCTGTGTGAAGATCCTGCAATAAATCCACTCAGAATTACAGGCACTCCAAGGGCCCTCTCGTTATTCTCTCCAGCTGAGAGCTAAACTGGACCCTTCCTGCACCACACCGCAGGCCGCAGCTTCTCTGGCTCAGTACGGGACACTGGGGACAGGGGCACTCCTGGAAATACAGCCAGACTCCTGGAACCTGTCGTGCTTCTCCAGGCTGGGCAGAGGAACCAGCGAGCTCTAGAGCTGGGCCACGCTGCCCCCAGGCCCTGCTGCACTTGCCTCGGGCTGGCTGCTGGGGTAGGCCAGCCGGGGGATGGAGGTGGCGGCGAAGAGCAGGTGGAAGGCCACGGGCAGGAAGGGCAGGTAGCGCAGCAGCTGGAAGCTCTGCCCGTGCAGCACGGCCTGGCCCAGCAGGTCGGAGAAGCCCAGCCACTCCAGGGCCAGGCACACGGAGCCCAGGCTGGAATCCCTCACTTTCATCTTCAGGAAGTTCTCGAACAGGCCCTGGAATTGGGGGTGGGAGCAGAGGGATCCCAGCTCGCCGGCGTTCGGAGCTTCGCACCGAGCTCAGCTCCAGCCGCGTGGCTGCTCTCACCTGGGCCAGCTTGTCCTGCTCTCCCGAGGCCACGGAGAGGTGCAGGATGTGGTGGAAGCGGTGGGAGGAGGAATTGAAGCCCCCTGAGCCCCCAGGGTGGGCCAGGTCCTCGTCCCCCAGCAGGAGCTGGGCTGGCAGGGACGGGTCCATCCCTATCCTGTGCCTGGGGGAGCACAAAGGGAGGAGCTCAGGGTTTTACCAGGGCTGGAAGGGCCAGCTGGGAATATTTGGATCCTTGGGAACTGGACTGGAGGCAACGGCAACCCCAAATTATGGGGAGCTAAGTGGAGTGGTAACAAAGCACCAGGAATGGGTTCAAACTGAGAGAGGGAAGGTTTAGATGGGATTTCGGGAAGGAATTCCTGCCTGGGAGGGATTTTGGGAAGGAATTCCTGCCTGTGAGGGTGGGGAGGCCCTGGCACAGATTCCCAGGGAAGCTGTGGCTGCCCCTGGATCCCTGGCAGTGCCCAAGGCCAGGCTGGATGGGGCTTGGAGCAGCCTGGGACAGTGGGAGGTGTCCCTGGGGGTGGCTCTGCATGGGCTTTAAGGTCCCTCCCAACCCAAACCATTCCAGGATTCTCTGATGGACACAAATCTCCTCAAGAAGCTTCTGTCCAGGACCTGGCAGCTCATGGGATCAGAGGACACAGCTCCAAGCTCCATCCAGCCCCACCTTGGACACTTCCAGGGATCCAGGGGCAGCCACAGCGCCTCTGGGAAACGGGAGCAGCTCCCAGCAGATCCAAAACCCCCTCCCGTTACCTCTGGGCCCTGGGCAGCTGGAAGATCTCCTGCCAGATGGAGAAGAGCCCCTTGTTCTGGTCCTTCAGGCCGATCCTCATGGTCTGCACCATCTGCACACTGAGCTCCTTCTGCCCCCGGCCGTGCAGGAACTGCAGCACGACACAGGGGATGCAGGGGATGCAGGGGATGGAGGGGATGCAGGGGATGCAGGGGATGCAGGGGATGCAGGGGATGCAGGGGATGCAGGGGATGCAGGGGATGCAGGGGATGCAGGGGATGGAAAGGATGGAGGGGATGGAGGGGATGCAGGGGATGGAGGGGATGCAGGGGATGGAGGGGATGCAGGGGATGGAGGGGATGCAGGGGATGCAGGGGATGGAAAGGATGGAGGATGGGAGGGATGGAGGGATGGAAAGGGTGGAGGGTGGAGAGGGATGGAGAGGATGCAGGATGCAGGGGATGGAGGGATACAAAGAGGGATGGAGGGATGGAGGGATGGGGGATGCAGGATGCAAGGATGGAGGGATGCAGGGGATGGAGGGATGGAGGGGATGGAGGGGATGGAGGGGATGCAGGGGATGCAGGGGATGGAGGGGATGCAGGGGATGGAGGGGATGGAGGGGATGCAGGGGATGCAGGGGATGCAGGGGATGCAGGGGATGCAGGGGATGGAGGGGATGGAGGGGATGCAGGGGATGGAGGGGATGGAGGGGATGGGGATCCCAAAATCCCTGGGGAAAGCCGGACACAGCCACCCCCCTCTTCCTCCTCGTGTAGGGCTGGAAACACCCCAGGGGACAGGCCGGGATTTCAGGGATCTGCCTGGAAGGGAGCTCTGCTCCCTCTGCTTCTGTGCCAGCCTGGAGCTGCAGCAGGAGCGTGTCCCCAGAGCCATCTCTGTGTCCCCAGGGCCATGCTTGTGTCCCCAGGTCCCTCCCCAATGCCACCCCAGTGTCCCCAGGTTCCTCCCCAGTGCCACCCCAGTGTCCCCAGGTCCCTCCCCAGTGTCCCCAGGTCCCTCCCCAGTGCCACCCCAGTGTCCCCAGGCCCCCCCGGTGTCCCCAGGCACCTGCAGGGTGTTGATGCAGGAGCGGATGTCGCTGTTGGTTTTCTCGCACAGCGCCAGCAGCGCTCCCGTGTCCGTGCGCATTCCCTGCCGGAGCGCGATCTGCCGGAGCAGGGACAGGGCTCAGCGGGGAGGGGACAGCCGGACACGGGGACAGGGGGAGCTGGGGACAGCCCCGACCTCGCTGAGGCGCTGGGCCAGCCGCGAGGGAGCCGTGCGGGGAAAGCTGAGCACGAAGGAATGCTGGCGGAGAGGACGCAGAGCGGGAACGAACCTGGGGAGGGAAAGGGGGAATGCTGAGAGCCCAGCTGGGAATGCTGAGAGTCCAGTTCTGAGAGTCCAGCACGGAATTCTGAGAGCCCAACATGGAATTCTGAGAGCCCAGCATGGAATTCTGAGACACTCACTGGGGACAGGTGACACTCACTGGGGACAGGTGACACTCACTGGTCGTTGCAGATGCAGATGATGGGCCGGAGCAGGAGCCCCCCCTCGCGCCGCCGCCGCCCCGTGCCCGCCGCGCCCTCGCCGTCCCTGTCCCTGTCCCTGCGCTGGATGATGCCCAGCAGGACGCTGATGGAGGCCTGGGGGGAAGCAAGGACGGGAGGGGTGAATTGTGCCCGTGGAGCAGCACAGGGGCACAGCACGGGGTGGTTTTGGGGCGCTGGTGCCCAGGGCAGCCGCGCTCACCGCGGGCGCGCCGTCGATCTCGTCGATGATGAGGCAGTTGGGCCTCTCGTGGGAGCCCAGCACTGATCTCATCTGCGTGGCGGCCTCGATGCGGGTCCGGAACACCTCGGGACTGCGGTCATCGCTGAGGGGACACGGGGACGGTGAGAGCGGCGTGGGGACAGCGTGGGAATGGGGACAGTGAGGGCATGGGGACAGTGAGGGCATGGGGACAGGGCGGGCATGGGGACACGGCCAGCATCACCCCTGGGACAGCATCACCAAAACACCACCACCACCTCCAGCATCACCTCCAGAACAAAATCACCTCCAGAGCACCATCACATCAGCATCACCCCTGGGACAGCATCACCTCCAGCATCACCCCCACAGCACCATCACCTCAGCACCACCTCCAGAACAGCATCACCAAAACACCAACATCACCTCCAGAACAGCATCACCTCAGCATCACCTCCAGAACACAATCACCTCTGAAGCACCATCAGCTCCAGGATCACCTCCACAGCACCATCACCTCAGGATCACTCCTGGGACAGCATCACCTCCAGAACAGCATCACCAAAACACCAGCATCACCTCCAGAACAGCATCACCAAAACACCAGCATCACCATCACCTCAGCATCATCCTTAGGGCACCATCACTTCCAGCATCACCCCTGGGACAGCATCACCTCCAGAACATCCTCACCTCTGGGACACCACCATTCCCAGGATCCCATCACCTGGCACTCAAAGGTCACCTGGCACTCAAAGGTCACCTGGCACTCGGGGCTCACCTGGCACTCGGGGCTCACCTGGCACTCAGGGCTCACCTGGCACTCAGGGGCTCACCTGGCACTCAGGGCTCACCTGGCACTCAAAGGTCACCTGGCACTCAGGGGCTCACCTGGCACTCGGCCTCACCTGGCACTCAGGGCTCACCTGGCACTCAGGGCTCACCTGGCACTCAAAGGTCACCTGGCACTCAGGGCTCACCTGGCACTCAGGGCTCACCTGGCACTCAGGGGCTCACCTGGCACTCAGGGCTCACCTGGCACTCAGGGCTCACCTGGCACTCAGGGGCTCACCTGGCACTCAGGGGCTCACTTGGCACTCAGGGCTCACCTGGCACTCAAAGGTCACCTGGCACTCAGCCTCACCTGGCACTCAGGGGCTCACCTGGCACTCAGGGCTCACCTGGCGTTCATCTCCACGGCGTTGTACCCCGCGTGCCTGGCGATGACGTGGGCCAGCGTGGTCTTGCCCAGGCCAGGGGGGCCACAGAGCAGGGCCACCTGTGGCACAGAGGGGAGGTCACCCCTGGAGAGCCGCCCCCAGGGAGGGGACAAGGCTGCTCCTCAGCTGGTGACAGAACGAGGCACCCCCAGCACTGTCCCCTCCTGCTCACCTGTAGGGTCACACCATGGGGTTATAGGAAATTGTAGGGTCACACCATGGGGGTTATGGAAAAGCAGGCCTGGAAGGCCCAGAATTGGCCTTTTCCCTGGGCCTGGAGGTGACCATGGAAACACATCCAGGTCACCTGGGATGGGCTGGGATAAAGAATGATGGGTTTGGGACCTTCTGGAGCAATTGTGTGGGAATATTGTGGTTTGTGCCCTTCCAGGGCATTGTTCACCTGTTCCCATCACAGGGAACATCTGGGCAATGCTGCAGGGGATTGGGGACACTGTGGGGTGCATCTTTGCTGTTTGGGTGAGGTTCTGTCCTGGTTGTGTGCTGGGATTGAAGGGATTTTCCCTGCTCAAGGAAGGTCTCTGCACTTCCCCATCTCGTGCCAAGTCCATGCCCTGTGTGAACCCTGCACTCACCTTGTACTTGGGCCTCTTGTGCTGGTCCAGCTCGGCCTCCAGCATCTCCTCGGTGAGCTGCACCTTGGATTTCCACTTGTTGGGATGTTCCTTGGGATGGCTGGGAGGGGGATGAGCTGCAGGGCTGGGCTTGGCCTTCCTGCCAGCCTTGTCCCTGCCGAACACCACGGTGTCCCACAGCTTGAGCCACTTCAGCAGGCAGCGGTTGGTGTACTGCAGGGGGAGGGAAAAGCAGGGAAAACCCAGGGAATCTGGGAAAAATCCAGCTGAGGGCAGAACCCTCGTGCTCAGGGTTCCTCCTGGGACAGTATGGGAATGCTTCCCATCCCTCAGGAAACCCGGGATGAGCCCCATCAGCCCCATCCCTGCTGTGCCTGCTCTGTCCTGGCTGCTCTCAGCACTTCTCAGCCTCTCCCATCACATCCAATTCCCTATAAAACTTCTAATATTCCAAAAAAAAATTCAAAACAACCAGCAGCTCCTGGCTAAAACCCTCCCAATCTTTTTTCTCTCATTTTGGTCACGTTCCATAGGTTTTTTTTTTGCCAGAACATCCACAGCCTCCAATGAGAATTTGCCACCCCAAGCTCTCAGGGACTCAGGACTGCTCCCAGCACGGACACAGCCCCCAGGCAGCGCTTCCAAAGGCAATTCCCGATCCCAGGGCATTCAGGAGGAGTCACAGAGGTGCTGACCCCACCCATCCCAGGCTCCCCCGTTATCCCAGCCCCTCACATCGTCACTCAGCAGCTCCATGTAGCGCCGGGGTGTGAATTTGTCCACCCACAGGCAGTGGGGTGCAGGCTCCTCCTCGGCTGCAGGAGCCGTGTCCGTGCCGGGATCCGGGCTCTCAGAGCTGGTTTCACTCCCCAGGCAGCTGCAGGAGGGAATTCATTCACCCCAAACCATCCCAGGAGTCAGGGCAGGGTGGGAATTGCACCCAGACTCCCCCAGGGTGAAGGTGGTGAGGGCAAAAAGGCTCCTCTGCATGCAGGACCCCAAAATCCGACCCCGAAAGAGCACCCGGGAGGCAAACCCAGCGGCGTGGCAGGGATTGGGGTGGGATTTCACCCCAAAATCTCACCTGTTGATGATCTCTGTCAGCTGCTGGGAAGCCTCCAGGACCTGCCTGCGACGCTTGAGCACAAACACAGAGAGGGGAGATCAGAGACAGCCCCAAATCCACGGCTGGGGGACAGGAATTCGGGCAGGGAGAGAAGGGAAGGTGCAGGGGATGTGGTACCTCCTCATCCACCTGCTCCTTCAGGTAGGAGAAGGGCACCCCCAGCAAGTGCAGAGGCCTGCGAGCGTTCCAGCCCAGGGAATCCGGGATCTGCAGGGACACAGCCCCTCCTGAAGCAGCCGCAGGCCACAGAGAGGAGCAAACCCCACCCTCAGAGCCCTCCTGACCTCCAGCCCCGGCCCGCAGGGAGCGTCCCTCAGCACCAGGAACACCCTGGTGCCCTGGCTGGATGTGATGTTGATGTAATCCTCCAGGATGGGGGGTCTCCTGAGGACCCTCTTCTTTTCCAAGCGCGGCGTGGTCTGCAGGGGGATCATCCCGCTCATCTCCAGGTGGTTCGAGCTGGAAAACACCCAATTCCTCCAGCAGGGAAAGGAGCATTTCCCTCGCTCCCGATAAAAACGGGGTTCAGGGTGGCCGACCTGGTGTCGTGGGGAGCCAGAGGTGCCTCGGGGCCACCATCCCAGGGGATATCCGGAGCCAGCTCATCGTCCGCACCGAAATCGAGCTTCTTGACGGCTTCCAGGCGCTGCCGCTTGGGCTTCGGGGCTGCAGCGAGGGGAGAGCATCACTGCTGGTCGGTGGTACCCAGGGATGCTCCAGCACCGCTCGGGCGGGGGCACAGCGGGCAGCAGCACCGGGGAACCGGGCCAAACCTACTGCAGGGTCCCGATGCTGCCGGGGACACGGCGGGGACACAGTCCCGCTCCCTCTTCTTGGCCCCGGGAGAGTCCCCGGGAGGCTCGGGCTGCTCCGGCGGCTGCCGCTTGCCCCGGAACTGCGAGGTTTTGTGGCCGGCGGGTGGGGATGGCTCATCTGCAGGAGGGGTCGGAGCACGGTGCCGGTGAGCGGAGCGGAGCCGCGGCGGGGCGGGCACACAGCGCTCGGTGCCGGTGAGTGGAGCGGAGCCGCGGCGGGCCGGGCACACAGCGCTCGGTGCCGGTGAGCGGAGGGGACCCGCGGCGGGGCGGGCACACAGCGCTCGGTGCCGGTCAGCGGAGCGGAGCCGCGGCGGGCCGGGCACACAGCGCTCGGTGCCGGTGAGCGGAGGGGACCCGCGGCGGGGCGGGCACACAGCGCTCGGTGCCGCCCGCTCCCTCCCTCCCTCCCTCCCTCCCTCCCCTCTGCCACTGCCTCCGCTCCCGGCGCCGCAGCAGCGCCCACCTCCGAGCTCGGCCAGCACCTCCAGCTCGTTAGCGAAGCGCTCGTAGAAGCCGTCCTCGGGACCGTCCTCGGGGCCATCCTCGGGCCCGTCCTCGGGGCCATCCCCGGGGCCATCCCCGGGCCCGTCCTCAAGCCAGCCCTCAGGCCCCTCAGTCTCGGCGCCCGCCATGCGCCGCTCCCGCCCCGCGCCCGCCGCGCTTCCGCCCGCGCGCGCTGCGGAGCGGCCGCTGATTGGCCACGGCGCTCGCGGGCGAAGGCGGGGATGGCGCTGATTGGGCGCGGCGCGCGGCAGAACGCGGCGGGGGCGGCGCTGATTGGACGCGATGTGAGCGCGGCCGGGGGGCGCTGAGGGAGCGGGCGGGGCCGGGGCGGCGGGGGCGCGGCGCGGGTCCCCTCAGCAGAGCCCGGGTCCCCTCAGCCCTGCCCGGGTCCCCTCAGCCCAGCCCGGATCCCCCCTAAGCCGAGCCCGGGTCCCCTCAGCCCGGCCCGGGTCCCCTCAGCCAAGCCCGGGTCCCCTCAGCCCTGCCCGGGTCCCCTCAGCCCGGCCCGGATCCCCTCAGCCCGGTCCGGGTCCCTTCAGCCCAGTCCGGGTCCCCTCAGCCCAATCCGGGTGCCCTAAACCGAGCCCGGCTCCCCTCAGCCCGGCCCGGGTCACTCCAGCCCTGCCCGGGGTCCTCTCCCCGCGTGTCCCCGCCCCGCGTCCCCTGTGCCCTCCCCCCAGTCCCGTGCCCTCCGCGGTCGCGGCCGGGCCGCAGCGGGGAGCGGGGCGAGGCCGAGCGCGGCTGCCGGCATGGGCAGAGCCGGCTCCGCGCGGCTGCGGGGCCTCCACGCGTGACAGCGGGGCGGGGATGGGCCAGCCCCGGGTGGCGGCCCGGGACAGCGGGACAGGGACCGCGGGATGGCGGCGGCTGCAGTGCTGCTGTAGCGTCCGCACCGCTGTGGGACCTGCGGCCGCATGGTGTGACAGCGGTGAGGCTGGGAGACAGGCAGGGTGACAGCGGTGAGGCTGGGAGACAGGCAGGGTGACAGCGGTGAGGCTGGGGGACACAGGGTGACAGCGGTGAGGCTGGGGGACAGGCAGGGTGACACCGGTGAGGCTGGGGGACACAGGCAGGGTGACAGCGGTGAGGCTGGGAGACAGGCAGGGTGACAGCGGTGAGGCTGGGGGACACAGGCAGGGTGACACCGGTGAGGCTGGGGGACACCGTGTGACAGCGTGAGGCTAGGGACACAGGTATGGTGTGGAGACTGGGAGGGGGGGGACACAGGAAGCAGCTGGGGGGGACAGGCAGGGTGACACCGGTGAGGCTGGGGGACAGGCAGGGTGACACGTGAGGCTGGGTGGGGTGACTGTGGGGACAGGCAGGGTGACAGCGGTGAGGCTGGGGGACACAGGCAGGGTGACAGCGGTGGGGCTGGGGGACACAGGCAGGGTGACAGCGGTGAGGCTGGGGGACAGGCAGGGTGACAGCGGTGAGGCTGGGGGACACCGGCAGGGTGACAGCGGTGAGGCTGGGGGACACAGGCAGGGTGACAGCGGTGAGGCTGGGGGACAGGCAGGGTGACAGCGGTGAGGCTGGGGGACAGGCAGGGTGACAGCGGTGAGGCTGGGGGACACCGGCAGGGTGACAGCGGTGTTTTAGGCTGACACTGGAACCTTAGCACCGGTACATCCCCATTCCCTACTGGAATATCCCGGCTCCAGGCCCTGCTCCCTGCCCGTCCCGTCTCTCCCGGGCTGCTGTGCCCGTCCCTCAGCTGGCGGCTCCTCCCTCCCCGCTCATCCCAGCTCCCGCTCTCTCTGCCCCGCAGGGCGCTGGCCATGGAGCCGGGCACCATCGACAACCTGTCCATCCTGTACCAGAGCTCCGACTTCATCGTGGTCAACAAGCACTGGGACCTGCGCATCGACAGCAAGATGTGGTACGAGACGCTGACCCTGCAGAGCCAGCTCAAGCACCGCTTCCCCGAGCTGGCCGACCCCGACACCTACTACGGCTTCAGGTGAGCAGCCGGCACCGCCCCCGGCTCTGCCCGCAGCCGGGGACACTCCTGAGATCCCCAGGATGTTCCTCCACCCCCGTGTCCTTCCCAGGTTCTGCCACCAGCTGGATTTCTCCACCAGCGGGGCGCTGTGCGTGGCGCTGAACAAAGCAGCGGCGGGCAGTGCCTACAAGTGCTTCAAGGAGCGCCTGGTGACCAAAGCCTACCTGGCCCTGGTGAGCCCTCCCTGCCACCTCCTGCCCTGGCCTTCTGGTGTTCCTGAACACCTCTGCCCTGAGGGAAAGCTGAGGGAGTTGGGGATGTTCAACCTGGAGAAGAGAAGGCTCCAGGGAAATCTTAGAGCCCGTTTCAATGCCTGAAGGGGCTCCAGGAGAGCTGGAGGAAGATTTGGATAAGGGCAGGGAGGGATAGGACACAGGGAATGGCTTCCCACTGGCAGAGGTGGGGTGAGGTTGGATATTAGGAAGGAATTCTGGCACAGGGTGCCCAGAGAAGCTGTGGCTGCCCCTGGATCCCTGGCAGTGCCCAAGGCCAGCTTGAATGGGGCTTGGAGCAGCCTGGGACAGTGGGAGGTGTCCCTGCCCCTGAGAAGGAGCTGGATTTTGCAAAATGGATGAGCTTTAAGATCCTTCCAGCCCCACCCTTTCTGTGATTCCATGATCCCTGCCATGGAGGGGTGGGTGAGGAGCAGGTGCCAGGGCTCAGTGTCCCCGCTGCTGTCCCCAGGTGCGGGGCCACGTGAGCCAGGCCCGGATGACGATCCGCTACGCCATCGGCAAGAACACCACGGAGGGCATGACCCACATGATGTGCATCGAGGGCACCGAGGGTGAGCAGCCTGCTGCCTTTTCCCCCAGCCTGGAAAAGAAACTCGAGATCATTTTAGCAAGGAGGGGATAGAAAAGGGGATCTTTATTTGGAAGGTCTTCAGGAGCAGTTATGGAAAGGTGTCCATAAAGCCCAGCCCCTCCAGGGGTGAGGACATATTTACGGCTTTTAGGAAATTAGCAGAATTGATTAAAAGCACCAATAAGGAGCACAAGTGGTGATTCCATTCCCCCCCAGGTGCAGCCCCTTCTCTGGAGCCCCCCTCTCAGCCCTGGCTGGGCTTTGTTGATGAAAATGAACCTCAGAGTTGTTCTGGGCCTTGGTTCCCAGGAAGAACTGAGATAGGACAGGGCCTTGCAACCCCCTGGGGCTTGGAGCTCTGGGATTTGTTTTGTCTTTGTGCCTAGGGAAAGGCCATGGAAAGGTACTGGAAAAACCAGCTCTGAATACAGTAGGCTCCAGAGCTCCAGATCTATGTGCAGAGAGTACAGAGAACACAGAAAAGAAAAAAGGCAGAAACCAAACAGCATCAGCCCCACCCATGCCCTGCTCTGCCCACACCCCCTGGCATGTGCTGGGCGATCCCAAACCCTCTCTGGGTCTCCTTGCAGGCTGTGAGAATCCCAAGCCGTGCCAGTCGGAGCTGATGGTGCTGGAACACGGATCCTACAGCGGAGACCCCGTCACCAAAGTGCTGCTGCAGCCGCTGACAGGTGGGGACAGGGGCAGCTTCCATGTCACCAGGGGGTGTGACGTGGAAACTGGGCTTGGAAAGGGGTGGGGGGAGCTGAGAACTGCCAGGCTCAGGGTTCTTTGCCCCAGGGGACAAACGCCATCGGGTGCATTTACAGATGGAATCAAATACACCTTCCCCCAGTGGGTAATAACACCAGCAGGGACCCCAGACCTGCCCCATAGGAACCCCAACCCCCCCAAATCCCCCCAAACTGCCCCACAGAGACCCCAAACCTGCCCCATAGGAACCCCAACCCCCCCAAATCCCCCCAAACTGCCCCACAGAGACCCTAAACCTGCCCCATAGGAACCCCAACCCCCTCAAATCCCCCCAAACTGCCCCACAGAGACCCTAAACTGTCCCAACTGCCCCAGAGAGACCCCAAACCTGCCCCATAGGAACCCAACCCCCCAATCCCCCAAACTGCCCCACAGAGACTCTAAACTGTCCCAAACTGCCCCAGAGAGACCCCAAACTGCCTCATAGGGACTCCAACCCCCCCATAGAGACTCCAAACCCCCCTGGGACCCCCAAACTGCCTCGTAGAGACCCCAAACTGCCCTAGAGCGACCCCAAACTGCCCTAGAGCGACCCCAAACCGCCCTAGAGCGACCCCAAACTGCCCCATTTTGTGTTTGGGGGAGGCTTGGGTCAGTTTGGGGTCTCTGTGAGGCACTTTGGGGTCTCCACCTTTGTGGTGACAGCACCAGAAGGGCAGCCCTGTCCCTGTGGTTGCCACCACGCCCTGAAGGAGCGGTTCAGGAATTCCCTGTCCTCGATTCCCGCTTTTCCCGCAGGGAGGACTCACCAGCTGCGGGTTCACTGCAGCGCCATCGGCCACCCCATCGTGGGGGACGTCACCTACAGCCAGAGGCAGGACAGCAGCCCCTACAGGATGATGCTGCACGCCTACTACCTGCGCATCCCCGCCGGCAGCGAGCTCATCGAGGTGTGCGCGCCCGACCCCTTCGTCCCCGCCATGGACAGCAACTGGCAGCCCCAGCGCGTCACCCAGCGCCTCGAGGACGTCATCCAGGAGCTCAAGGACCAGGGGACACGCAAGGAGGAGGAGGAGGAGAGGCGGGAAGCTGCGGGAGAGGAGGAGGAGGAAGCAGGGAGCGAAGGCAGGAGGGAGGAGACGGAGGAGCAGCGGGCGCGGTGCGAGCAGTGGTTGGCCGAGTGGGCTCTGGAGTGAGCACAAAGCACGTCCCTGCACTGCCAGCTCCATCCTTGTCCCAGCGGGTCCCCACTGTCCCCACGGGGCCCAGCGCTGCCTCCACACCTGCACTCCCTGTCTGGCTTCCCTCCTGGCATCAGGCGCCTTTGAGGAGGGGCTGGCGTGGGGTTGTTTTGTGATGTCCATCATCCACCTGGCCACGGGATGCCCCATTCCCAATCCTGGGCCTCAGCAGCACAGTCAGTGTCACATTCCAGCTTAGAGTGACCCCAAAGCTTCCCATCCCTGTCCTGGGGCTCGGGCACAGCCGGACACTGCCTTTGCCATGGGCATTCCCACAGCCCCTCCGTGCTTGGATGTGGAATTGCAGCTCCAGTGTCAGTGTCCCCCATTCCCGTTCCCTCCAGCTGCTGTGTCATGTAGGAAATGGGAGACTGGGGGCTGGAGCACATCCTGGGGACACTGAGAGTCCCCCAGTCCTGATGTGTCCTGTGACACTGGACTGGGATGGGCGTGGAGAGGTCCCTGCCCCTCGCCCCCTCCCTCCCTCAGCCCAGCTGGGGGCTTTTTAAAGGGTTGGTGAAGGTGAAGGAGCTGATACCAATGGATTTTAAACTTTTTTCAATTTTCTAGGAAGAGATTCTAGTCTTTTAGGGTTTGTAAAACACGGGTGGTCTCGGGAACGAGGTATTTTTAGTATTTCTGTGACCAGAGAGCCAGCAGCCCAAAGCTTTTTTAATGGATTTTATTATTCCTTCTACTAGCACTGCCTCTCCTGCTTTTACAGAGGACACGAGCCCCTTTCTGCTCTCCCACAGGAGGAGGGCTCAGTGTCCTCAGGGCTCCCAGGGGGTGGCTCCTGCCTGCCAGGTTTTGAGGGTCCTGCAGGCAGGTCCTTCAGCTGGGCAGTTTGGGAAAGCTCTGGAGCAGCAGGAAAAGGATGAAGCTGAAAGAAAGGCTGAGAGCTGATGGGAAGAGCAGGCAGGAGCTCAGCTTTGACACATGCCAAGAGATTCCCTTGGAATTCCCTTGCTTTGCTGCTCATCCTGCTTTGCCTTCCCCTTCCCTGCTCGTCCCCTGGGGGACATTTGGAACTGGGAACAGGACAGCTGGGGAGGGACAGAGGGGCTGCAGCCACACAGCCCCAGCCCAGGGCTCTCAAGGGCCACACCAGCACATGCCCAGGGTTGTTGTCACCTCACCTGTCGAAAACACACCTGGATGAGGTTCCCACAACTGATATTCCCACCCCGAGGGGGAAGAAAAAGTCACAGCCCTCTCCTTGTGGAGGAACACACCCTGCAAAGTCACCGAAATCCCCGGGGTGAGTTGGGTCACCTGTCCCGTGTGTCCCTTGGTGCCACCACTGCAGGGTGGGGACGGCCTGAGGTGCCAGCCGTGGGCACTGAGCCGGTGCCAGAGGGCTCGGGGGTGGCAGGAGGAGCAGGAGCCCCTTGTCCTTCCTGCCGGGCCCCGTCCCTGCCCATCCCCTGTGCCGGGAGGGGCCGGGCCGGTCCCGCGGCTGGGAACGAACACGAACCTGTTTGCCGGAGAAGCGCGGGGTGACGCGCACGGGAGGGGATGAACGGTGACAGGGGACATTGGCACGTCACAGGGGGACTGAGCCTTCCCGGAGGCCCCGCGGAGGGAGCGGTCCCTGCTGGGAACACGCCGCGATCAGGGGTGGGGACATGGGGACAGGGATGGGGCTGGCACCCCGTGTGTCTGCGTGGAGGAGCCCCCACACCCCAGCCCGGCCTTCGCGTGCTGCTTTTCCCCTAAACCTCAGATAAATGGGAATTCCCTCACCCTGCAGGGGGAGTTTTCCAGGCGCCCTTCCCGGCTGCGTTGGGGGCCGTGTCCCCCGTCCTGTCCCCTCCTGTCCCCGGGGCCGGGATCCGCTCGTGCCCCGGGGCTGTGGCGTGGCTGTGATGTCCCGTGCACTCCGCAGTTGCAGTTTCGGTGTATTTGCTGCATTAAACGTGTCTGCCCTTCGCTCTGCGCTCTCCGCATCCATCCCGCGGCGCCGGGGGCTTCCAGGAATGAGGCCGGACCGGCCCCGGGAGCGGCGCCGCGGCTCCGACCCGGCCAACCTGTTTGTGTGAGCGGCAGGATTCCTGCGAGCCCTGCCGGGACTGCCCCGGCCGGCACCGCCGGCACCGCGGGCCCGCAGCCCTCCCGCTTTGCTAACAGGGATGGCCGGGGGTGATCGGTGTCACTGCCTGTCCCCGCCCTCTGGGACAGCACCGGCCAGCGGCATTGTCCCAGCTCAGAGAGCAGAGCAGGAGAAAAGCTCCGGATTTGGGAATATTGCCTGGCCAGGAGATGGGGAGCAGCCTCGGGGCTGAGGGGGTTTAGGGGTGCGCAGGGAGAGCTGCCACCAGCAACGATCCATTGATGGGATGCTCCAGGGCTGGAGCCCCTCTGGAGCCAGGCTGGGAGAGCTGGGATTGTTCAACCTGGAGAAGGGAACGCTCCAGGGAGAGCTCAGAGCCCCTTCTAGTGCCTAAAGGGGCTCCAGGAGAGCTGGAGAGGGACTGGGGACAAGGCATGGAGGGACAGGACACAGGGAATGGCTTCAGACTGACAGGGATGGATGGGATATTGGACAGGAATTGTTCCCTGGGAGGGTGGGGAGGCCCTGGCACAGATTCCCAGAGAAGCTGTGGCAGTGCCTGGATCCCTGGCAGTGCCCAAGGCCAGGCTGGAGCAGCCTGGGACGGTGGGAGGTGTCCCTGCTCATGGCACGGGTGGCACTGGATGGGCTTTAAGCTCCCTCCCAACCCAAACCATTCCACATCTCTGTGATTTCTGTGGAGCTCCTGAACACAGAACTCGTCCTGGAGCTGTGGGAAAACTGATTGAAGAAGGAATAATTTTCACTCTTCAGGATTGGAAGAATTTTTTAAAGATGATGAACCTGACAAGGGCAGGGAGCAGCTGCTTCAGGGAGGGCAGCATTCCCAGCCCCCTGGCACAGGGAGATGCAGCCGGAGCCCAGAGCTGAGCTGGGAATGTCCCCAGGAGCAGCCTCGGGCAGATGCTCCCCCACATGTTCAAGTTCAGGGTGGCTCCTGAGGGGGTTTCAGGGCCAGCTTTGATCCCCGCAGGGACACGGTGACAGCAGTGACCCCAGAGGGGCCCTGGCGTGTCCCTGCCCTCCCGTCCCAGCCACCTCTGTCCGGCCAGCCCGGGGCAGGGGCCGTGTCCCTCCCGCAGCCTCATAGCGAGCAAGTTTCCGTAATTTACCGCCCCAACAGGAGCTATTTTTACAGCAAATCCTTCCAAAATAGAAACCAGCAACACCCGCGGGCGTCGACCCAGCCCTGGGGCTGCGGGACCGGTTGGGGGACGGGGCTGGGGACATGGCCAGGGGGTGACAAACCCCTCCTGGCACTGTGCCTGCAGCTCCAGGGACCTCGGTGAGGGCTGGGACCCCCAAACCTGGCCGAGAGGGGGTGCAGCCCTGCTCCAGCCCGGCTCTCACCCTTCCCTTTTCCCGGGATAAACGCTCAGATCACGTCGGTGCTCACAGCTCCTCCAGGGTCTCATCGCAGAGCCTCGGGAAGGATTTGATCCCTTTGGATTTGGTCTCCTCTGTGGCGTGTGCTGGGCAGGATTTTTTGGAGCGTGATCACGGGAAAAGCTGTGAAAAAGGGAATGGGATTGGCCGTGATCCAGGGAAAAAGGAGAGGAAGAACCTTGCAGAGCGCATCACTGAGCTCAGCCTGCCCTGCACCCCGGCTGCCCTAGAAAATAACCCCTGAACCTCTTTATTTTACTTATCAAATAAACCTCTGAAGGCTTTCCCCTCACCTGGAGCAGCTTCACCCCCCTCAGCAGCGCAGAACCTCCCGCACCAGAGGCTTCAGCTCCTTCTGGGTTCACCTCGGGTTCAGCCGAACCCAGAGTTCACAGTGACCCTTTACCGAGAAATAGGAAACAACCCCGGACCAAAACCCGGGAGAAGGAAAGGAGCCCGGCAAAACAGGGTTGAGAAACTGCTGCCCGTCACACCCCGCACGCCGAGCGACATCCCCACCCCGCACAGATAAAGTGCCGAGCGCTGCCCAGCCCCTGCCCCAGCCCCGGCAGCGCCTTCCCGGCCCGATCCTCCCATCCCGGAGCCAAACCCCCCCGGACGAGGAGGAGGAGAACGGCTGGGCACAGCCACGGTAGGATTTGGGGGGAAAAAAATGAGATTTTGGGGGGGAAATTCCTTGTGTTGGGTTCAAAGGGCGATAATGGATTCCCCGAGGGAATTTGAGGAGCAGGGATTGATTTTCCATCAGGGGATCCCCCCTGAGGGGTGAGGAGGGGTGGGGATCACCTGCTGGGCTCCCCCACTGGGTTACACTGGATTTCTCCCAGTCTGTGCTGGTGAGGAGCTGGGGGATGGAGGGGATCCTGTCCCTGCAGGATAATTGTGGGATTTCTTTTAATAAAAGGTGGGGAAAGTCCTGTTTTCTGTTCTGTAGGATTTAAAATCTCACCCGTGGTCGCTGGGGGTCTGTGGAGCATCACAGAGCTGGGGTGGGCACTCTGAGAGCCCTGACCCCACAGCTCCAGTGCTGGGTGACAGAATCGGCTGCAGGACACCCAGCGCTGTCCCCAAGCACTGACCGGAGTGTGGGACAGCTCCAGCCCCTCTCCCGGGTGACAGAATCGGCTGCAGGACACCCAGCGCTGTCCCCAAGCACTGACCGGAGTGTGGGACAGCTCCAGCCCCTCTCCTGGGTGACAGAATCGGCTGCAGGACACCCAGCGCTGTCCCCCAAGCAGTGCCCCCGATCGTGGGGTGACAGCTCCAGCCCCAGTGCTGGGGGACAGGATCAGCCCCGGCAGCTCCAGGAGTGGATCCCGGCTCTCCAGGCCCGCTCCAAGGAGGAGCTCCCGGCAGCAGCACCATGGCAGCCCCAGCGCTGGCAGCCGCCACCCTCTGCCTCCGTGAGTCACACCCTGTCCCCAAAACCTGCCCTGGCACCCCCTGGCACCCCCTGGCACCCCCTGGCACTGAGGGTGCTCCAGCTCTGCTGCTCCTCATCCCGATCCCGCTTGGTTCAGCACTCCCAGGGCTCTGCTCTCCTCTCTTCTCTGCCTCCTGCTCCCCTCAGGTTTTTCCCGGGAACAGATATTCCCTGATTTCCAGGGATGGATTTATCCCTTTCTGTCTGCCACACCCCCCTGGAGAGAGCCGGGAGTGCCCGGGCTGGGGGCTGCTCTCTGCACGGTGACCCCCAGCATTTCCTAAACATTAAATTAGCAAAGGAAAGGCTCTTCCCAGGTTTTAAACCTGGAGCTGCTTGGAACAGCCCCTCAGCTCTTCATAATCCATGGATGTTTTCCTGCTTCCTTGCAGGTGTCTGCACACACCTGGTGAAAGCCACAGCGGTGAGTCCCTGCCGGGCCAGCCCCAGGTCCCTGTGCCCCCTGTCCCTCTGTCCCCCTGTCCCTGGCTCCCTCCGTGCCAGGGCTTTCCCAAAACTCCACACCTGGCACTGGAGATGCCGCAACTCCAGCTCCAGGATGGCACAGCCGCCACCTCCCGCTGTCCCCCTGTGCAGAGCGTGACCCTGTCCTTGTCCCATCCCTCACCTCCCTGCCCTGCTCCCAAGCCCTGTCCTTGTCCCATCCCTGCTCCCAAGTCCTGTCCTTATCCCATCCCTGCTCCCAAGCCCTGTCCTTGTCCCATCCCTGCTCCCAAACCCTGTCCTTATCCCATCCCTGCTCCCAAATCCTGTCCTTATCCCATCCCTACTCTCAAACCTGTCCCTGTCCCATCCCTGCTCCCAATCCCTGTCCATGTCCCATCCCTGCTCCCAAACCCTGTCCTTATCCCATCCCTGCTCCCAAACCCTGTCCTTGTCCCATCCCTGTTCCCAATCCCTATCCTTGTCCCATCCCTGCTCCCAAACCCAGCTCCAGGGAAGCAGAGACAGACCCACCACCATGTCCCCACTCCTGGGGGTGGCTGTCATGGGTCACAAGTGACGCAGGGGCTGCTGCAGCTCCTGTCTGTGGCTCACTGGGTGCTCCAGCCTGGTCAGATCCTATTCCCTGCATCCCAAATCCCTTCTTCCCATTCCTTACCGGGGCTGAGCATCCCCCATGCTGTCCCCAGGCTGTCCTGATCATCGGAGCCGTCCTGTCCAGCGCTGAGCATCCCCAGTGAGTGCCAGCCCCGCGGTCGGGGGGCTCGGGGGGTCCGGCGGGATGGATTTGCGTTTGTCGCACACCTGCAGAGCCGGGTCCCCGGGGCGGGGAGGATTTACAGCCCTGAGCAGTTCCGCGCTGGGATTCCAGCGGGCCGGGCTCCTGCTCAAACACAAACACACCGAGAATTCTCCTTCCCTGCGGCGGGAGCCTCCCCCCGGCCGGAATCCGGGCGCTGCTGTTTGCCCCGCACCCAAATCCCGGGATATGGGGGGCACCCACCCGCCCGTGGGGATGGCACCGCCCTGGCACTGATTTTAGGGGACATTTCCACCACACCCCACGATATTCCCACTCACCCCACGTAGCAAAAGCTTTTCCCGAGGGAACGGGTGGATTTGTGCTCCAGGGGATTTTTGGGGCGGTGAACCGCAGCCTCCCATCCCCGCAGTGTCCCGTCCTCGCTCCCTGCTCCGGGACGGAGGGACGGGGAGCCGCGGGGATGCTGAGCTGGTCCTTGTCCTGCCGCCGCAGGGATCCTTCGAGCTGGGATTTACGGACTCTGCAAGATTTGGGGCCGCTCGTGCTGGCCTCGAACCAGAGCACGCTGAGTTTGGTGGCCGAGGTAAGGTCCGGCCTCGAGGGGAGGTGTCCCTCGAGCAGGTCAGCTGCGAGGCGGGGGGACCACGATCCTGTGCCCCCGGATCTATCCCTGTCCCTGTGCTCCCCGGTCCCATCACCCTCTGTCCCTGTCCCTGCATCTCCCGGACCCAGCACCCTCTGTCCCCGATCCCATCACCTTCTGTCCCTGTCCCTGTGCCCCCCACAGTCCCATCACCCTCTGTCCCTGTCCCTGTTTCCCCCGGACCCAGCACCCTCTGTCCCCGGTCCCAGCACCCTCTGTCCCTGTGCTCCCCGGACCCAGCACCCTCTGTCCCTGTCCCTGTCCCCCCGGTCCCATCACCCTCTGTCCCCGGTCCCATCACCTTCTGTCCCTGTCCCTGTCCCCCTGGTCCCAGCACCCTCTGTCCCCGATCCCAGCACCCTCTGTCCCTGTCCCTGTCCCCCTGGTCCCAGCACCATCTGTCCCCGATCCCAGCACCCTCTGTCCCTGTCCCTGTGCCCCCCACGGTCCCATCACCTTCTGTCCCTGTCCTTGTACTCCCCGGTCCCAGCACCCTCTGTCCCTGTCCCTATCCCTCCAGACCCATCACCCTCTGTCCCTGTCCCCCCGGTCCCATCACCCTCTGTCCCCGGACCCATCACGCTCTGTCCCTGGTCCCAGCACCCTCTGTCCCTGTCCCTATCCCTCCAGACCCATCACCCTCTGTCCCTGTCCCCCCGGTCCCAGCACCCTCTGTCCCTGTCCCCCCGGTCCCAGCACCCTCTGTCCCCTCAGGCAGCACGGGAGGATTTCAGGAGCAGCATCGCGGCCGCCTACAGCAGCCAGGGCCATTCCCAGCGGGAGAAATCCCGGATCCTGCTCAGGGCCTTGGCGGCAGCAGCAGCTCCCTCCCATCCCAGGCCGAAGCGCAGTGCGGACCGTGAGTGTTTGCCTCGGCTCCGGCCAGCCCCGAGCTCTGGGAGGGGAAAACGCCCCGGGATCGGTTGGAATCTGGAAGCTCCCAGAGGGACCAGGCAGAAATCTGGGATTCCCAGAAACCAGAGAAGTGGGGAAATATCCTGGAAGCACGGGGAGGGATTTGCTCTTAGCTGGGAGCGGGGGTGTGGTGGCAGCACTCAGGAAGGAGCTGGGACAGCGGGACAGTCCCCAGGCAGGACACTGCAGGGTCAGGGGATGCTCGGGTAGGGGACACGGAGCAGTTTGAGTGGCCTTTAACAGGACAAAGCACAACAGGGCTGCAAAAACATCACCAGGTTCTTCGGGAATAACTTTCGGGAATGAGAGCAAACGAGGAACCCCCATGGGTTGGGGACCAGGGGATGGGAGAGGATCCCCGGTGGCTTGAGCCACGGTTTTGTGATTCCCTGTCCTTCACCAGGGCTCTTCCAGGGGGCTCTGAGCAGGACCAGGGCCAGGTGGGACGGGGACACACGGGACACTCACAATTCCCTGTCCTCAGGCTGCCTGTCCGAGCCCATCACCGCCCGCACCATCGATGACATTCCCTTCCTCAGCCCCGAGCAGCTCGACCTGTGCCTGAGCACTGAGGTCTTAATGGAAAACCTGGAGGCTGTGCTGGTGCAGCCCATCGTCTCAGAGGCTTCCCAGGTCCTGAAACAAAAGGTGGATGAGGTAAGGGGGGACTCGGGGCAGGAGCGCCCCAGCAGCACGGGCAGGATCCGGGATGGGCAGGGATCGCTGAGCGGCTTTTGCACTCATTCCTGCCCTGTTTTCCCTTCCCTCTCCCTCATTCCTGCCCTGTTTTCCCTTCCTTCTCTCTCATTCCTGCCCTGTTTTCCCTTCCCTCTCTCTCATTCCTGCCCTGTTTTCCCTTCCCTCCGCCTCTTTCCTGCCCCGCGGGCCGGGCCCCGCAGTTTTTCCCGTCGGGAATCCCGGAGCAGGAGCTGAGGCGCCTGGGGCCGCTGTCCCGCCTGTACTCGGAGCAGGAGATCAGCCGCTGGCCGGTGACATCCAGTGACACCCTCGCAGCCCTGCTCAGCCCCTCGGGAGGGCGCTGGAACGATTCCCAGGTAAATCCCAGGTGCTGGGGAACCCAAACTCTCCCTGCCCCTGTCCCTGCCCCAGCGTTGTGAGGATTTTTGGGGGTTGGCATCACCCCAACCCTTACCAGGAGCACCTCCCCTCCCTGCCTGTGCCCCCCACGTGCCCTGTGCCCCCCAGGTGCAGCAGCTGCTCAGCCGGTTCCTGGCCCTGGGGGGCTCCTTGACGGGGCCGCTGCTCCGGGAAATCGGAGGAGAACGCCTGTGCAACCTGGAGGAGGAGCAGATCCAGCAGATCCCGGCTGCAGCCATCGGGTGAGCTGCTTTTGGGGGATCCTGATCAGCAGATCCCGGCTTCAGCCATGGGGTGAGCTGCTTTTGGGGGATGCTGATCAGCAGATCCCCGCTGCAGCCATGGGGTGAGCTTCTTTTGGGGGATCCTGATCAGCAGATCCCAGCTTCAGCCATGGGGTGAGCTGCTTTTGGGGGATCCTGATCAGCAGATCCCCGCTGCAGCCATGGGGTGAGCTGCTTTTGGGGGATGCTGATCAGCAGATCCCAGCTTCAGCCATGGGGTGAGCTGCTTTTGGGGGATGCTGATCAGCAGATCCCCGCTGCAGCCATGGGGTGAGCTGCTTTTGGGGGATGCTGATCACCCCAGGACTGGGGTGGAACACCCCCAGCTCTGTTGTGGGACCTCCCCACTCCCAGGAGCACAGTGGGATCGCCGTGTCCCAATCCCAAATCCCCCCCCGAGCCCCAGGGCCATGAGCGGGGGTGTCCCACTCGTCCCTCGCAGCCACCAGAACACTTCCTCTGCAGTTTGGGGTGCTGCTGACCTGTCCCTCCCTTCCAGGAGTGCCGGGCAGCTGGACATCTCCTCGTGCTCCCAAAGGAAGAAGGATCAGCTCTACGGGAAGGCCCGGGAGGCGTTTGCCAGCCTGGCCAGCACCCCCGGGCCCTATTACTGCCACATCCGCCCCTACCTGGGTAGGAGCCTCCCCTCCGCCCTCCCTCCAACAGCTTCGGGGGCTCCCCTAAGCCACAGATGGGGCTGGGAGCGTCCAGAACCCTCCAGAACCCCTCCAGAACCTCTCCAGAGCCTCTCCAGAGCCTCTCCAGAACCCCTCTGGATCCCCTCCAGAACCTCTCTGGAACCTCTGTGGGACCTCTCCAGAACCTCTCCAGAACCTCTCCAGAGCCTCCCCAGAACCCCTCCAGAACCCCCTCCAGAATCCCCTCCAGAGCTTCTCCAGAACCCCTCCGGATCCCCTCCAGAACCTCTCTGGAACCTCTGTGGGACCTCTCCAGAACCTCTCCAGAGCCTCTCCAAAACAGCTCCAGAACCTCTCCAGAACCCCTCCAGGACCTCCCCAGAACCTCCCCAAAACCCCATCCACAGCCTCTCCAGAGCCTCTCCAGAACCTCTCTGGAACCTCTCTGGAACCTCTCCAGAACCCCTCCAGAGCCTCTCCAGAACCCCTCCAGAGCCTCTCCAGAACCCCTCCAGAGCAGCTCCAGGACCCCTCCGGGGCATCTCCAGAACCTCCCCAGAACCCCATCCACAGCCCCTCCAGAGCCTCTCCAGAACCTCTCCAGAACCCCTCCAGAACCCCCTCCAGAACCCCTCCAGAGCCTCTCCAGAACCTCTCCAGAACCTCTCCAGAACCTCTCCAGAACCCCCTCCAGAACCCCTCCAGAGCCTCTCCAGAACCCCTCCGGATCCCCTCCAGAGCCTCTCCAGAACCTCTCTGGAACATCTCTGGAACCTCTCCAGAACCCCTACAGAACCTCTCCAGAGCCTCTCCAGCTGTGCTGGAAGGGTTTGCACAGCTCCAGGTGTTCCCTGCGCTCTCTTTCAGGTGGAGCTCCAGCAGAGGATCTGAAGAGCTTGGCTAATTCTGGTGCGGCCATAAACATGGAGCTGGACACCTTCCTGTCCCTAAATCCCAAGGAGCTGCAGGTACAGCCCCGGGATGCTCTGTCCCTGTCCCCGGGGAAGGGCAGGGCAGGGCTGGCTGAGGGCTGAGCAGGGACATCTGAGACCAGAGCCCCTCAAATCCCCAATTCTCCGCTTTCTCACTTTTGATGCCTGAAGGATTTTTCTGCTTTTCTCCTGAATATTTCTTACCCAGTTCCCTACATTCCCCAGTATCAGCATGCACACTTGGGATGCTTTAGGTGATAGCTCAGCCCGGTTTCATGGTGTTTGTAGGGCCGGGAGACCAAACACCCCTGAAACCACGGAGAGTCAGAGACCAAACACCCCTGAAACCACGGAGAGTTAGAGACCAAACACCCCTGAAACCACGGAGAGTTAGAGACCAAACACTCTGTTTTCGTGAGCCCTCAAGGTCCCCTGGTAGGACAGATTCTGTAAACTAGAATTAGCCCATCCCAGCCCCTTATTGGGCCCTCTCGTTAGATCTGCTAATGAGTAGAGTCTTTAATTGTACACTCAACTGGGGGGATGAGGCTTTTGCAACGCGTTCTACCTGGACAGCAGGAGCCATGGAATGGGATCCTATTAAAATCCCGAGGGAAACGACCCCAAGCCTCTGACCGTGTCTGAGCCTTTATTTCCTAAGAGCAGGAAAAGGCATCACCCCCCAGAGCTGGAGAGTGAGGAGAGCAAACACTCGATTGTCACAAGAACTCAAGGTCCCCTGGCAGGACAGATTCTGTAAACTGGAATCAGCCCAGCCCAGCCATTATTGGGCCCTCTCGTTAGATCTGCTAATGAGTAAGGGCTTTAATTGTACACTCGATTGGGGGGACGGGGCTTTTGAGACACATCCTACCTGGACAGCAGGAGCCATGGAATGGGATCCTATAAAATCCCGAGGGAAACGACCCCAACCCTCTGACCGTGTCTGAGCCTCTATTTCCTAAGAGCAGGAAAAGGCGTCACTTTTATAGGTTTTCTTTAGGATGTTTCAGTCCCTGCAGCCCCGTGGGCAGAGCCCGCGTGCCCGGGCGGGTGAGCGAAGGAGCTGCGGTGTTTGTGCTGCAGGAGCTCAGCGTCAGCGCCGTGCGGAGCCTGCTCGGGGACAACGTGCAGCAGCTGAAGGAGGCGGCGCTGGAGCCCGCGGTGCTGAGCTGGGCACAAGCACAGCCCCAGAGCGAGCTGGACTGCATCGGCCTGCAGGGGGGACGGCCCGGGCCAGCGGGGACAGCCGGCCCTGCTGGCACTGCCACCGCCACCGACAGTGTCACCGCCACGGACAGTGTCACCGCCACGGACAGTGTCACCTCCATGGCCATTGCCACCTCCACGGCCAGTGTCACCACCCCGGCCAGTGTCACCAGCCCTGCTGGCACTGCCACCACCCCAGCCAGTGTCACCTCCATGGCCATTGCCACCTCCACGGCCAGTGTCACCACCCCGGCCAGTGTCACCAGCCCTGCTGGCACTGCCACCACCCCAGCCAGTGTCACCTCCATGGCCACTGCCACCTCCACGGCCAGTGTCACCACCCCAGCCAGTGTCACCAGCCCCGCTGGCACTGCCACCACCCCGGACAGTGTCACCTCCATGGCCACTGTCACCAGCCCTGCTGGCCCTGCCGCCACCCCAGCCAGTGTCACCTCCATGGCCACTGCCACCACCCCAGCCAGTGTCACCAGCCCCGCTGGCACTGCCACCTCCACGGCCAGTGTCACCACCCCAGCCAGTGTCACCAGCCCCGCTGGCACTGCCACCACCCCAGCCACTGTCACCTCCATGGCCACTGCCACCTCCACGGACAGTGTCACCAGCCCTGCTGGCACTGCCACCACCCCAGCCACTGTCACCTCCATGGCCACTGCCACCTCCACGGACAGTGTCACCACCCCAGCTAGTGTCACCACCCCGGCCAGTGTCACCAGCCCTGCTGGCACCACCACCATCCCGGCCAGTGTCACCACCCCAGCCAGTGTCACCAGCCCTGCTGGCACCGCCACCACCCCAGCCAGTGTCACCTCCATGGCCACTGTCACCAGCCCTGCTGGCCCCAGCACCTCCACAGCCAGTGTCACCCCTGTGGCCACCAGCCTCCCCACTGTCCCCACCTCTCCTCACCCCTCGGGCAGTGTCACTGTCCCCACCCCCAGTGCCATTAGCAGCCCCTCAGCCCCTCAGTCCAGCACGGTCCCCCCCAGGACTCTGAGCGCAACCCCCCCACACTCTGGGGGTCCCCCTGTCCCCACTGTCCCCACTGTCCCCACTGTCCCCACTGTCCCCACTGTCCCCACTGCCACCCCCAGCACCCGTCCCGCTGTGACCACCACAGCCCCCTGCCCCACCCACCAGGCTGCCACCACAGCCAGGGCCACCTCCCCCGCTGTCCCCGTCCTCAGCACCCTCCTGGCCACCAGCAGCCCCAGTGCCACCTCTCCCAGCGCTGTCCCTGTCCCTGCTGTCACCTCCAGGGCCACCACCAGCGCTGGTGTTGGTACTGACCCGGCTGGTGTCACCCACAGCGCTGTCACACCTGTCCCCAATGCCGGAACCCCCTCGTTCCTGGTGGGATTCGGGTGGGGACGGGGCTCTGCAGCCCCTGGAGCTGCCCTCAGGTGCTCTTTGAGGCGTCTCACCGCCCTCTGAGCCGGAGAATCCCATTCCCTGTGTTCTCCCGCAGGTTCGGGCTCCAGGCTCAGCTCCTGCCTCGTGCCCGTGCTGGCAGCCACCGTGGGGACCCTCCTGCTGCGGGGGCTGCTCTGAGCCCACCCCTCACCACCACACCCCTCCCTCCATCCCATGGGAATTCCCTGCTGGGAAGCAGAGACCCAGGGAGGGAAGAGAATTCATCCACTTTCGACGCCAGCGCAGGATTTGGTGATTTTTGAGGCAGAATCTGGTGATTTTTGAGGCAGAATTTGGTGATTTTTGAGGCAGGATTTGGTGATTTTTGAGGCAGGATCTGGTGATTTTTGGGGCAGAATTTGGTGATTTTTGAGGCAGGATTTGGTGATTTTTGAGGCAGGATTTGGTGATTTTTGAGGCAGGATTTGGTGATTTTTGAGGCAGGATCTGGTGAAGGAGGGCAGATTTTTGCAGCCCAAAGAAGCTCCTCACTAAAGATTTGCTCCCTGTAGCAAAACCGACAACGCTGAGAGCTCTGCCCAGCAGGAACCTCCTGCCCAGCTCTGCCGGGGATTTCCTGTGATTCCATCCCATCCCATCCCATGGATCCCATCCCATCCCATCCCATCCCATCCCATCCCATCCCATCCCATCCCATGGATCCCATCCCATCCCATCGCATTCCATCCCATCCCATCCCATCCCATGGATCCCATCCCATCCCATCCCATGGAACCCATCCCATCCCATCCCATCCCTCCCATCCCATCCCATCCCCATCCCATGGAACCCATCCCATGGATCCCATCCATCCCATGGATCCCATCCCATCCCATGGATCCCATCCCATGGATCCCATCCCACGGATCCCATCCCATCCCATTCCCATCCCCCCATCCCATCCCAACCATCCCATCCCATCCCATCCCTCCCATCCCATCCCATCCCATCCCATCCCATCCCATCCCATCCCATCCCATCCCATCCCATCCCATCCCATCCCATGGATCCCATCCCATCCCATGGATCCCATCCCATCCCATCCCATCCCAATCCCATCCCATCCCATCCCATCCCATCCCATCCCATCCCATCCCATCCCATCCATGGATCCCATCCCATCCCATCCCATCCCATCCCACTGGGATCTGTCCAGCAGTGGTTTCCCACTCCCACTCAGGGATTGGAGTCAGCTGTGAGAGCCCCAGAATCATCTTTCCCTTTTTCCCACGAGCTGCTTTCTGCTCGAGGTTTGCTCAGGCCGACTCTCCCGGGGTGATTAGCTGCAGATAATTGATCCTGATTACTGATCAGTGCTAGACAATAAAACATCCATCAGGCATTTTGTCCTAATCCAATGTTTTCCTGGAGGTGTTTATTGCTTTGTGGGGAAGCTTTTCCAGCATAAACCCAAAGCCTGCAGTGAAGGACAGAGCTGCTCCCTCCTTAGAGAGCTCAGACAATGAAGATTTGTAAGATATAAAATATCTGAATCCATTTTTCCCTCCTGGAGGAAAGGACCTGGAGAGAAGTTTCACTGAGGGGTTTTTTGAGGCAGATATTTCCAATGAGCAGGGAAAAACATGGAAAACTTTGTGCAAATTTCCTTCCCCTCCATGTGAGGAACGGCCTCAGCTCTTCAGTGTTGAATGGTCATCCCAAGGAACAGGAAAGGCAGATCCTGGGATTCTGAGCACTCAGTTTTGGGGGATCCCTGCAGCCAGGATCTCCAACCCTGCAGAGAAGTTTCACTGAGGGGTTTTTTGAGGCAGATATTTCCAATGAGTAGGAAAAAACATGGAAAACTTTGTGCAAATTTCCTTCCCTTCCACGTGAGGAACGGCCTCAGCTCTTCAATGTCGAACAGTCACCCCAAGGAACAGGAAAGGCAGATCCTGGGATTCTGAGCACTCAGTTTTGGGGGATCCCTGCAGCCAGGCAGGGGAGGGCAGCCTCAAGGAGGAGCAGACAATCATCACTTTGCTTCTGGCATTTTTACTCAGCTCCAGGATTTATTCACAAGCAGCCTCAAAACTTCCCCTCCCACCCCGAGGTCCTGGCAGTGGCACGAGGTCAGGATTTGAGGAATGTCATTTTGAACCTGCAGGACTCACCCTTAAACCCAGCAGCAAGGCGTGGTTTAGGGCTGAGCTGGGCTTGGGCCGTCCCAAAGGCAAAGAAGAGTCTGGAATCTTTCCCTTCTCACACAAATGGGGTTTGGTTTTTGTTTTCCCAGGAGATTTGAAAGCCAAAAGTCCCAAGCAGTGAGTGCTGGGCTGATCCCAGCAGCCTGGAGCTCTGGGCACTCCTCAGCCCTGGGTCTCAGGATGGCTCCTGGTGGGAGGAGAGGCTCAGGACAGGATGGACACCGTGAGGAGGCCGAGGAGCAGGGCAGGCAGGAGGTGGCAGGTCACGGTCACGGTGCCCAGAGGGGCTGAGGACATTACTGGGGACAGAGAGGGGACAGTGAGTGAACCTCCCCTCCATGGGGAAAACATCCCGGGATTGTCTTCATGGCAAATGCCGAGCTGAGCTCGGGGGGTGGGACTGGAGATCTGCAGGTTTCCTTCAGCCCAAACCCCTCTGTGATTCTGAGCCTAAATTCAACCCAAATCCCTTTGATTCTGAGCCTAAATTCAACCCAAACCCCTCTGTGATTCTGGTTCTAAATTCAACCCAAACCCCTCTATGATTCCAATTTCAACCCAAACCCCTCTGTGATTCTGAGCCTAAATTCAGCCCAAATCCCTCTGTGATTCTGATTGTAAATTCAGCCCAAATCCCTCTGTGATTCTGAGCCTAAATTCAGCCCAAATCCCTCTGTAATTCTGGTTCTAAATTCAGCCCAAATCCCTCTGTGATTCTGAGCCTAAATTCAACCCAAACCCCTCTGTGATTCTGACTCCAACTTTACCCCAAATCCCTCTGTGATTCTGCTTCTAAATTCAGCCCAAACTCCTCTGTGATTCCAATTTCAACCCAAATCCCTTTGATTCTGAGTCTAAATTCAACCCAAACCCCTCTGTGATTCTGAGTCTAAATTCAACCCAAACCCCTCTGTGATTCTGAGTCTAAATTCAATCCAAACCCCTCTGTGATTCTGAGTCTAAATTCAGCCCAAATCCCTCTGTGATTCCAATTCCAACCCAAACCCCTCTGTGATTCTGACTCCAATTTCAACCCAAGCCACTCTGATTCTGCCTCTAACCCCAAATCCAGCACCCTCAAGGAGCAAGGCCTGGGTCCCTCATTTGGGATGCTCCAGTGGGATTCCAGGGTTGCTCCTCACCCCATTTGCCCTTCAGCCTCCTCAGCAGCGCTGCCCCACTTCCAACCCCAAAACAAACCCTCAAAACCCAACCATTCCCAAGAATACCTGGGAACCTGGGGGTGATGATGTTGATGTAGCCCTCCTGGGTGCCCCCTATGAGGCCGATGTGGAGCTGGTCCAGCTCCGACTGCTTCTGCAGCTGGATCCAGTCCCGGACAGGAGCCCGGAATTGCCACTGGGCCAGCTCGGGGAGGTTCATCCCCAGCAAGCCCTGGACCTCACGGGGTGTCAGGCTCTAGGAGAGAGCACAGAGCTGGGTTTGGGCTGGGGAGATGGGGATGGAAGGGACCCCACAGGCCAGGGAGTGATGGGGTTCCCATGGAAAGAACAAGGATAAATTCCCTCCGCAGCTGGATCCAGTCCCAGACAGGAGCCCGGAATTGCCACTGGGCCAGCACGGGGAGATTCACCCCCAGCAGACCCTGGACTTCACAGGGTGTCAGGCTCTAGGAAAGAGCCCAGAGCTGGGTTTGGGGTGAAGAGGTGGGGATGGAAGGGACCCCAGAGGCCAGGGGTGCTTGGTTCCACTGTGTGTGACAGAAAATCAGCCTGGAATGGCCAGAGGGAGCCTCTTCCCTGGCCCAGAGGTGCCCAGGAAGCACATCCAGGGCACCAGGGATGGGCATGGCAAAGAGGATCATGGCTTTGTGGCCTCTGCACCCATGGTGGGAGAGGATTGTAGGGTGTGACCTTCTAGGGGATTGTTTATCTTTGCTGTTTATGGGATGGCACAGCCTGGGGGTGGGATGGGATCAAGGGAATTTGCACTGCGGGGTGGGGACAGTGACCATAAGGGAGTGACCATGGGGCAGTGGCCATGGGGCAGTGGCCATGGGGCAGTGGGCAGTAGCCATGGGGCAGTGGCCATGGGGCAGTGGCCATAAGGGAGTGGCCATGGGGCAGTGGCCATGGGGCAGTGTCTATAGGACAGTGGCCATGGGGCAGTGGCCATGGGGCAGTGGCCGTGGGGCAGGGGCCATGGGACATTCCAAGGCCCCGCTCACCATCAGGGAGTCTCTCCTCAGGGTCACAAACGTGCTCACGTTCATGTTCACATCATCCTTGCTGAGAGCCTTGAGATCTGCAGCAGGAGCCCCCCCTGGAAAGGAGAACATCAGGGAATGGGAGACCCCAAAAGAAGGAGAACATCAAGGGATGGGGGATCCCAAAAGAAGGAGAAAATCAGGGAATGGAAGATCCCAAAAGAAGGAGAAAATCAGGGAATGGAAGATCCCAAAAGAAGGAGAAAATCAGGGAATGGAAGATCCCAAAAGAAGGAGAAAATCAAGGGATGGGAGATCCCAAAAGAAGGAGAATATCAGAGCATGGGACACCCCAAAAATAGAGTATCAGAGCATGGGAGATCCCAAAGGAAGGAGAAGATCAGGGCATGGGAGATCCCAAAGGGGCTGGGCTGGGTCTCTGCACAAAATGATAATTTCTCCAAAATCAAAATTACAATTCCTCCAAAATCCATTGGGCTGGGGCTGATAACACAACGAGATCCAAGTGAAAAATGTGTGGATGCTCCTCCTCTTTTTATTGGGAGTTGTTTTGTTGGGCCTTACAAATCTGTGACCATGCCAGACAGCGGGGAGAGGGGTGGGAAAAATTGGGAAAATTCCTGGCTTAAAAGGGGGGGAAAATCAATTTTGTGATGTGGAAAAGGGCTGGGAGATAAATCCTGAGTTTGATTTTCCCTGTGATGGTTTGGAAAAAGATTTGGGAACTTCAATCCTTCGATAATGTTTTATACCATCAATGAGTTGGAAACACAAACTTTTAACACCCTGAAAATCCCCAGATCTGAGAGTTTGATACCCACAGTGGGATGAAAAATTTGGAAAAATTCTTGGCTTAAAAGGGAAAAAAATTAAATCAATTTTGTGACATGGAAAAGGGCTGGGAGATAAATCCTGGGTTTGATTTTCCCTGTGATGGTTTGGAAAAAGATTTGGGAACTTCAATCCTTCAATAATATTTTATACCATCTACAGCTTGGAAAGACAAACTTTTAACACCTTGAAAATCCCCAAATCTCAGATGGATTTTGCCACTCATTTTTTTCTGGGGGCTGATTTCTCTCTCTCCCCACGAAATCCAGGTTTTCCCATACCCAGGTAAGGTAGGATCAGCTCGTAGTAAGCAGGCAGACGGTGCTGGGCGGAAAAAGCCTCTTTGGCTTTGGGGTACAAAATGTCCTTGGTGTCCTGGGAACAGCCTGAGGGATCCAGAGATGCCATCCTGCAGGAAAAGGAAGATTCAGGGTGGAAAAAGAAGCTTTGATTGCCTTCAATTTGCAGGATTTTTATCTGTCCTGGGGGTTTCTCTGCACAGCACAAGGGATTCCCAATCCCAGCTGGGAGAGGAATAATCCTGGAAAATTCCAATCAAGTTTCCTGCTGAGAATTTGTCCTTCAGGTGATGGTGCCCAAAAAAATTCCTGTGTGTGTGTTTGCCAAGGTGTAATTAATTGATTGATTGATTAATTAAATTTAACGGGCTTTCAGAGGAATTGAAACTGGAAATGCTCGAGGATGAGGTTCAGTGGTGACCGGGGATGATCTGAGAGCCCTTTCTCAACCTTAATCATTAATTAATTACATGAAATTCAGTTTAATTAACTCTTCTGCACATAAAAACAGGCACAGAATCAGATTTTCTGCCTGCTGGGCTGAAATAACGAGAGTTGGATTGGAAATCCGAGGCCTGGGGGGGATGAGCGGGGTTTAAAGCCCGGCTCAGAGCAGGTTCTGAGATGCTGCCTGAATTCCCTTTGGCTGAGAGCAGAGAAAAGGAAAATGAGCACCTAAGCTGATCCTAAACCACCTGAGGTTGATCCTAAACCCCCTCAGTGACTCCTAAACCACCTCAAGTTGATCCTAAACCCCCTCAGTGACTCCTAAACCACCTCAAGTTGATCCTAAACCACCCCAGTGAATCCTTAATCACTCATTAATTCCATGAAATTCAGTTTCATTAACTCTTCTGCAGAGGGAAGAAGGCACAGAGGCAGAGCTGCTGAAATAGAGTTGGATTGGAAATCCAAGGCCTGGTGGAGATGAGTGGGGTTTAAATCCCGGCTCAGAGCAGGTTCTGAATTCCCTGAATTCCCATTCCCTGAGAGCAGAAAAAAGGAGAATTCTGGTGTTGGGTTGCACTGTGTGTGACAGAAAATCAGCCTGGAATGCCCAGAGGGAGCCTCTTCCCTGGCCCAGAGGTGCCCAGGAAGCACATCCAGGGCACCAGGGATGGGCATGGCAAAGAGGATCATGGCTTTGTGGCCTCTGCACCCATTGTGTGAGAGGATTGTAGGGTGTGACCTTCGAGGGGATTGTTTATCTTTGCTGTTTATGGGATGGCACAGCCTGGGGGTGGGATGGGATCAAGGGAATTTGCACTGTGGGGTGGGGGCAGTGACCATAAGGGAGTGGCCATGGGGCAGTGGCCATAAGGGAGTGGCCATTGGGCAGTAGCCATGGGGCAGTGGCCATGGGGGCAGTGGCCATGGGGCAGTGGCCATGGGGGCAGTGGCCATAGGGCAGTGGCCATAGGGGAGTGGCCATAGGGCAGTGGCCATGGGGGCAGTGGCCATAGGGCAGTGGCCATGGGGCTGTGGCCATGGGGCAGTGGCCATGGGGCAGAGGCCATGGGGCAGTGGCCATGGGGCAGTGGCCATGGGGACAGTGGCCATAAGGGAGTGGCCATAGGGCAGTGGCCATGGGGCTGTGGCCATGGGGCAGTAGCCATGGGGCAGTGGCCAGTGGCCATGGGGCAGTAGCCATGGGGCAGTGGCCATGGGGCAGGGGGCAGTGGCCATAGGGCAGTGGCCATGGGGCAGTGGCCATGGGGCAGTGGCCGTGGGGCAGTGGCCATGGGGCAGTGGCCATAGGGCAGTGGCCATGGGGCAGTGGCCATAGGGCAGTGGCCATGGGGCAGTAGCCACAGCTTGGCAGCCATAGGAGCAGTGTCCGGCAGCAGTCCCAGAGTGATCTGGAGCAGTCCCAGTCTCAGTCTCAGTCTCAGTCTCGGTCGGGGTCCCAGTCTCAGTCTCAGTCTCAGTCTCGGTCTCAGTCTCAGTCCCAGTCTCAGTCTCAGTCTCAGTCTCAGTCCCCAGTCTCAGTCTCAGTCCTCAGTCTCAGTCTCAGTCTCAGTCCCAGTCCCAGTCTCAGTCTCAGTCCCAGTCTCGGGGTCCCAGTCTCAGTCCCAGTCTCAGTCCCAGATCTCAGTCCCAGTCCCAGTCTCAGTCTCAGTCAGTCCCAGTCTCAGTCTCAGTCTCAGTCCCAGTCTCAGTCTCAGTCTCAGTCTCAGTCCCAGTCTCAGTCTCAGTCTCAGTCTCAGTCTCAGTCCCAGTCTCAGTCTCAGTCTCAGTCTCAGTCTCAGTCCCAGTCTCAGTCTCAGTCTCAGTCTCAGTCTCAGTCTCAGTCCCAGTCTCAGTCTCAGTCTCAGTCTCAGTCCCAGTCTCAGTCTCAGTCTCAGTCTCAGTCTCAGTCTCAGTCCCAGTCCCAGTCTCAGTCTCAGTCCCAGTCTCAGTCCCAGTCTCAGTCCCAGTCTCAGTCCCAGTCTCAGTCCCAGTCCCAGTCTCAGTCTCAGTCTCAGTCCCAGTCCCAGTCTCAGTCTCAGTCTCAGTCTCTGTCCCAGTCCCAGTCTCAGTCTCTGTCTCTGTCTCAGTCCCAGTCTCAGTCCCAGTCTCTGTCTCAGTCCCAGTCTCAGTCTCAGTCTCAGTCTCAGTCCCAGTCTCAGTCTCAGTCTCAGTCCCAGTCCCAGTCCCAGTCCCAGTCCCAGTCTCAGTCTCAGTCCCAGTCTCAGTCTCAGTCTCAGTCTCAGTCTCAGTCCCAGTCCCAGTCCCAGTCCCAGTCTCAGTCTCAGTCTCAGTCTCAGTCCCAGTCCCAGTCTCAGTCCCAGTCTCAGTCTCAGTCTCAGTCCCAGTCTCAGTCCCAGTCTCAGTCCCAGTCTCAGTCCCAGTCTCAGTCTCAGTCTCAGTCTCAGTCCCAGTCTCAGTCTCAGTCTCAGTCCCAGTCTCAGTCCCAGTCTCAGTCCCAGTCTCAGTCCCAGTCTCAGTCTCAGTCTCAGTCTCAGTCCCAGTCTCAGTCTCAGTCTCAGTCCCAGTCTCAGTCCCAGTCTCAGTCCCAGTCTCAGTCCCAGTCTCAGTCCCAGTCTCAGTCTCAGTCCCAGTCCCAGTCTCAGTCCCAGTCTCAGTCTCAGTCTAACCCAGAGCTCTGTCTCAGCACAGTCTGCGATGTCCTTGGCCCTGCCCTGAATCCCGGATCCCAGCGGGAAGGGGCTGGGCCGGGGGCTCGGGGCTCACCGG
>JAVTVJ010003051.1:0-14419 GCA_034509425.1 Eopsaltria australis | reverse complement strand
TTTGGTCAATGGGGATGAATTTCTGGGATAAAAAGGTCCCAATTGGGTGAAAAAGTCAACATTGGATGGAAAAGTCAAGGTTGGAACTCGACAGGGATGAGTTTTTGGGATAAAAACGCGCCAATTGGACGGAAAAGTCAACTTTGGGTGGAAAAGACAATATTGGACTTCAATGGGGACAAATTTTAGGATAAAAACGCCCCAATTGGGTAGAAAAGTCAACGTCGGACATCAACGAGGATGGATTTGGAATAAAAATGCCCAGTTGGGTGGAAAAGCCAACGCTGGGCCTCAAGGGGGATGGATTTTTGGATAAAAACACCCAGATGGGTGGAAAAGTCAAGATTCAACATCAATGGGACAAATTTCGGGATAAAAACGCTCCCTTTGGACCAAACCCCAAGAATTTGGTCAATGGGGAAGAATTTTGGGGTAAAAACTCCCTAATTGTATGGAAAAGTCAATGTTGGACCTCAATGGGGATGAATTTGGGGTAAAAAGGCCCAGTTGGGTGGAAAAGCCAATGTTGGGTGGAAAAGTCAGGGTTCAACATCAATGGGACAAATTTTGGGATAAAAACGCCCCCGTTGGATCAAAACCAAAGACTTTGGTCAATGGGGATGAATTTTGGGATAAAAATGCTCCAATTGGGTAGAAAAGTCAACGTTAAGTTTATGAGGATGGATTTGTGATAAAAATGCCCCAATTGGGTGGAAAAGTCAGTGTTGGGTGGAAAGGTCAGTGTTCAACATCAATGGGACAAATTTTTGGATAAAAATGCCCCCGTTGGACCAAACCCATAGAGTTTGGTCAATGGGGATGAATTTTTGGGATAAAAACGTCCCAATTGGGTGAAAAAGTCAACGTTGGATGGAAAAGTCAAGGTTGGATCTCAACAGGGATGAGTTTGGGATAAAAACGCTCCAATTGGACGGAAAAGTCAACTTTGGGTGGAAAAGCCAATATTGGACTTCAATGGGGACAAATTTTAGGATAAAAACTTCCCAATTGGGTAGAAAAGTCAACGTCGGACATCAACGAGGATGGATTTGGAATAAAAATGCCCAGTTGGGTGGAAAAGCCAACGCTGGGCCTCAAGGGGGATGGATTTTGGATAAAAACACCCAGTTGGGTGGAAAAGTCAAGATTCAACATCAATGGGACAAATTTCGGGATAAAAACGCTCCCTTTGGACCAAACCCCAAGATTTTGGTCAATGGCGAAGAATTTTGGGGTAAAAACTCCCTAATTGTATGGAAAAGTCAATGTTGGACCTCAATGGGGATGAATTGGGGGTAAAAAGGCCCAGTTGGGTGGAAAAGCCAATGTTGGGTGGAAAAGTCAAGGTTCAACATCAATGGGACAAATTTTGGGATAAAAACGCCCCCGTTGGATCAAAACCAAAGACTTTGGTCAATGTGGATGAATTTTTCAAATAAAAACGCTGCATTTGGGTAGAAAATTAAACGTCAAGCTTCAATGAGGATGGATTTGTGATAAAAATGCCCCAATTGGGTGGAAAAGTCAGTGTTGGGTGGAAAATTAAATCTTCAACATCAATGGGAAAAATTTTGAGATAAAAACGCCCCCGTTGGACCAAACCCCAAGATTTTGGCCAATGGGGATGAATTTTGGGATAAAAACGTCCCAATTGGGTGAAAAAGTCAACGCTGGATGGAAAAGTCAAGGTTGGATCTCAACAGGGATGAGTTTTGGGATAAAAACGCTCCAATTGGATGGAAAAGTCAACGTTGGGTGGAAAACTCAATATTGGACCTCAATGGGGACAAATTTTAGGATAAAAACGCCCCCATCCTACCAAAACCAAAGATTTTGGTCAATGGGGGTGAATTTTGGGATGAAAACGCCCCAATTGGGTGAAAAAGTCAACGTTGGATGGAAAAGTCAAGGTTGGAACTCAACAGGGATGAGTTTTGGGATAAAAGCGCTCCAATTGGACGGAAAATTGAACATTGGGTGGAAAAGCCAATATTGGACCTCAATTGGAACAAATTTTGGGATAAAAACGCCCCCGTTGGACCAAACCGCAACATTTTGGTCAATGGGGATGAATTTTGGGATAAAAATGCTCCAATTGGACGGAAAAGTCAACTTTGGGTGGAAAACTCAATATTGGGCTTCAACGGGGACAAATATTGGGATAAACATGCCCCTGTTGGACCAAACCCCAAGACTTTGGTCAATGGGGACAAATTTCGGGATAAAAACGCCCCAATTGGGTAGAAAAGTCAACGTCAGACATCAACGAGGATGGATTTGGAATAAAAATGCCCAGTTGGGTGGAAAAGCCAACGCTGGGCCTCAAGGGGGATGGATTTTTGGATAAAAACACCCAGTTGGGTGGAAAAGTCAAGATTCAACATCAATGGGACAAATTTCGGGATAAAAACGCCCCCGTTGAACCAAACCCCAAGACTTTTGTCAATGGGGATGAATTTTGGGATAAAAACGCTCCAGTTGGGTGAAAAAGTCAACGCTGGATGGAAAAGTCAAGGTTGGATCTCAACAGGGATGAGTTTTAAGATAAAAACGCTCCAATTGGATGGAAAAGTCAACATTGGGTGAAAAAGTCACTATTGGACTTAAATGGGGACAAATTTCAGGATAAAAACGCCCCGTTGGACCAAACCCCAACATTTTGGTCAATGGGGATGAATTTTTGGGATAAAAATGCCCCAGTTGGGTGGAAAAGCCAATGTTGGGTGAAGAGGTCAAGGTTCAACATCAATGGGACAAATTTTGGGATAAAAACGCCCCCGTTGGACCAAACCCCAACATTTTGGCAATTGGGATGAATTTTTGGGATAAAAATGCTCCAATTGGGTAGAAAAGTAAAAGTCGGGGTTCAATGAGGATGGATTTGTGATAAAAATGCCCCAATTGGGTGGAAAAGTCAGTGTTGGGTGGAAAGGTCAATGTTCAACATCAATGGGTCAAATTTTGAGATAAAAACGCCCCCGTTGGACCAAACCCCAAGATTTTGGTCAATGGGGATGAATTTTGAGATAAAAACGCTCCATTTGGGTGAAAAAGTAAACGTCGGATGGAAAAATCAAGGTTGGATCTCAACAGGGATGAGTTTTGGGATAAAAACGCTACAATTGGACGGAAAAGTCAACGTTGGGTGAAAAAGTAAATATTGGACCTCAATGGGGACAAATTTTGGGATAAAAACTCCCCCATACCACCAAAACCTAAGATTTTGGTCAATGGGGGTTAATCTTGGGATAAAAACACCCCAATTGGGTGAAAAAGTCAACGTTGGATGGAAAAGTCAAGGTTGGAACTCAACAGGGATGAGTTTTGGGATAAAACCGCTCCAATTGGACGGAAAATTCACCATGGGGTGGAAAAGCCAATATTGGACCTCAATGGGGACAAATTTTGGGATAAAAACGCCCTCGTTGGACCAAACCCCAACATTTTGGTCAATGGGGATGAATTTTGGAATAAAAACGCTCCAGTTGGGTGAAAAAGTCAACGCTGGATAAAAAAGTCAAGGTTGGATCTCAACAGGGATGAGTTTTGGGATAAAAACGCTCCAATTGGACAGAAAAGTCAACTTTGGGTGGAAAAGCCAATATTGGACTGCAATGGGGACAAATTTTAGGATAAAAACGCCCCAATTGGGTAGAAAAGTGAACGTCGGACATCAACGAGGATGGATTTGGAATAAAAATGCCCAGTTGCGTGGAAAAGCCAACGCTGGGCCTCAAGGGGGATGGATTTTTGGATAAAAACACCCAGTTGGGTGGAAAAGTCAAGATTCAACATCAATGGGACAAATTTCGGGATTAAAACGCTCCCTTTGGACCAAACCCCAAGATTTTGGTCAATAGGTAAGAATTTTGGGGTTAAAACTCCCTAATTGTATGGAAAAGTCAATGTTGGACCTCAATGGGGATGAATTTGGGGTAAAAAGGCCCAGTTGGGTGGAAAAGCCAATGTTGGGTGGAAAAGTCAAGGTTCAACATCAATGGGACAAATTTTGGGATAAAAACGCCGCCGTTGGATCAAAACCCACGACTTTGGTCAATGGGGATGAATTTTGGGATAAAAACGCTCCAATTGGGTAGAAAAGTCAACGTTAAGTTTATGAGGATGGATTTGTGATGAAAATTGCCCCAATTGGGTGCAAAAGTCAGTGTTGGGTGGAAAGGTTCAGGGTTTCAACATCAATGGGAAAAATTTTGAGATAAAAACGCCCCCGTTGGACCAAACCCCAAGATTTTGGTAAATGGGGATGAATTTTGGGATAAAAACGTCCCAATTGGGTGAAAAAGTAAACGTTGAATGGAAAGTCAAGGTTGGATCTCAACAGGGATGAGTTTTGGGATAAAAACGTCCCAATTGGGTGAAAAAGTCAACGTTGGGTGGAAAAGCCTATATTGGACTTCAATAAGGACAAATTTTAGGATAAAAACGCCCCAATTGGGTAGAAAAGTCAACGTCGGACATCAACGAGGATGGATTTGGAATAAAAATGCCCAGTTGGGTGGAAAAGCCAACGCTGGGCCTCAAGGGGGATGGATTTTTGGATAAAACCACCCAGTTGGGTGGAAAAGTCAAGATTCAACATCAATGGGACAAATTTCGGGATAAAAACGATCCCTTTGGACCAAACCCCAAGATTTTGGTCAATGGGGAAGAATTTTGGGTAAAAACTCCCTAATTGTATGGAAAAGTCAATGTTGGACCTCAATGGGGATGAATTTGGGGTTAAAAGGCCCAGTTGGGTGGAAAAGCCAATGTTGGGTGGAAAAGTCAAGGTTCAACATCAATGGGACAAATTTTGGGATAAAAACGCCCCCGTTGGATCAAAACCCACGACTTTGGTCAATGGGGATGAATTTTGGGATAAAAATGCTCCAATTGGGTAGAAAAAGTCAACGTTAAGTTTATGAGGATGGATTTGTGATAAAAATGCCCCAATTGGGTGGAAAAGTCAGTGTTGGGTGGAAAGGTCAATGTTCAACATCCATGGGACAAATTTTGAGATAAAAACGCCCCCGTTGGACCAAACCCCAAGATTTTGGTCAATGGGGATGAATTTTGGGATAAAAACGCTCCATTTGGGTGAAAAAGTCAACGTTGGATGGAAAAATCAAGGATGGATCTAAACAGGGATGAGTTTTGGGATAAAAACGCCCCAATTGAATGGAAAAGTCAACGTTGGTTGGAAAACTCAATATTGGACCTCAATGGGGACAAATTTTAGAATAAAAACGCCCCCATCCTACCAAAACCCAAGATTTTGGTCAATGGGGTGAATTTTGGGATGAAAACGCCCCAATTGGGTGAAAAAGTCAACGTTGGATGGAAAAGTCAAGGTTGGAACTCAACAGGGATGAGTTTTGGGATAAAAACGCTCCAATTGGACGGAAAATTGAACATTGGGTGGAAAAGCCAATATTGGACCTCAATGGGAACAAATTTTGGGATAAAATCGCCCCCGTTGGACCAAACCCCAACATTTTGGTCAATGGGGATGAATTTTGGGATAAAAATGCTCCAATTGGACGGAAAAGTCAACATTGGGTGGAAAACTCAATATTGGGCTTCAACGGGGACAAATATTGGGATAAACATGCCCCTGTTGGACCAAACGCCAAGACTTTAGTCAATGGGGACAAATTTTGGGATAAAAACGCCCCAATTGGGTAGAAAAGTCAACGTCGGACATCAACGAGGATGGATTTGGAATAAAAATTCCCAGTTGGTTGGAAAAGACAACGCTGGGCCTCAAGGGGGATGGATTTTTGGATAAAAACACCCAGTTGGGTGGAAAAGTCAAGATTCAACATCAATGGGAAAAATTTCGGGATAAAAACGTTCCCTTTGGACCAAACCCCAAGACTTTGGTCAATGGGGATGAATTTTGGGATAAAAACGCTCCAGTTGGGTGAAAAAGTCAACGCTGGATGGAAAAGTCAAGGTTGGATCTCAACAGGGATGAGTTTTAAGATAAAAACGCTCCAATTGGATGGAAAAGTCAACGTTGGGTGAAAAAGTCACTATTGGACTTCAATGGGGACAAATTTCAGGATAAAAACGCCCCGTTGGACCAAACCCCAACATTTTGGTCAATGGGGATGAATTTTTGGGATAAAAATGCCCCAGTTGTGTGGAAAAGCCAATGTTGGGTGAAGAAGTCAAGGTTCAACATCAATGGGACAAATTTTGGGATAAAAACGCCCCCGTTGGACCAAACCCCAACATTTTGGCAATTGGGGATGAATTTTTGGGATAAAAATGCTCCAATTGGGTAGAAAAGTAAAAGTCGGGCTTCAATGAGGATGGATTTGTGATAAAAATGCCCCAATTGGGTGGAAAAGTCAGTGTTGGGTGGAAAGGTCAATGTTCAACATCAATGGGTCAAATTTTGAGATAAAAACGCCCACGTTGGACCAAACCCCAAGATTTTGGTCAATGGGGATGAATTTTGAGATAAAAACGCTCCAGTTGGGTGAAAAAGTAAACGTCGGATGGAAAAATCAAGGTTGGATCTCAACAGGGATGAGTTTTGGGATAAAAACGCTCCAATTGGACGGAAAAGTCAACGTTGGGTGAAAAAGTAAATATTGGACCTCAATGGGGACAAATTTTGGGATAAAAACTCCCCCATACCACCAAAACCTAAGATTTTGGTCAATGGGGGTTAATCTTGGGATAAAAACACCCCAATTGGGTTAAAAAGTCAACGCTGGATGGAAAAGTCAAGGTTGGAACTCAACAGGGAGGAGTTTTGGGATAAAAACGCTCCAATTGGACGGAAAATTCAACATGGGGTGGAAAAGCCAATATTGGACCTCAATGGGGACAAATTTTAGGATAAAAACGCCCTCGTTGGACCAAACCCCAACATTTTGGTCAATGGGGATGAATTTTTGGGATGAAAACGTCCCAATTGGGTGAAAAAGTCAACGTTGGGTAGAAAAATCAAGGTTGGATCTCAACAGGGATGAGTTTTGGGATAAAAACGATCCAATTGGATGGAAAAGTCAGCGTTAGTTGAAACAGTCAATATTGGACCTCAACGGGGACAAATTTTGGGATAAAAACGCCCCCGTTGGACCTAACCGGAAGAGTTTGGTCAATGGGGATGAATTTTAGAATAAAAACGCTCCAGTTGGGTGAAAAAGTCAACGCTGGATAAAAAAGTCAAGGTTGGATCTCAACAGGGATGAGTTTTGGGATAAAAACGCTCCAATTGGACAGAAAAGTCAACTTTGGGTGGAAAAGCCAATGTTGCATTTCAACGGGGACAAATTTAAGATAAAAACACCCCAATTGGGTAGAAAAGTCAACGTCGGACATCAACTCGGGCATCAACGAGAATTGGAATGGAATAAAAATGCCCAGTTGGGTGGAAAAGCCAACGCTGGGCCTCAAGGGGGATGGATTTTTGGATAAAAACACCCAGTTGGGTGGAAAAGTCAAGATTCAACATCAATGGGACAAATTTCGGGAGAAAAACGCTCCCTTTGGACCAAACCCCAAGATTTTGGTCAATGGGGAAGAATTTTGGGGTAAAAACTCCCTAATTGTATGGAAAAGTCAATGTTGGACCTCAATCGGGATGAATTGGGGGTAAAAAGGCCCAGTTGGGTGGAAAAGCCAATGTTGGGTGGAAAAGTCAAGGTTCAACATCAATGGGACAAATTTTGGGATAAAAACGCCCCCGTTGGAACAAAACCCAAGACTTTGGTAAATGGGATGGAAATTTTGGGATTAAAAAACGCTCCAATTGCGGTAGAAAATTAAACGTCAGGCTTCAATGAGGATGGATTTGTGATAAAAATGCCCCAATTGGGTGGAAAAGTCAGTGTTGGGTGGAAAATAAAATGTTCAACATCAATGGGACAAATTTTGAGATAAAAACGCCCCGGTTGGACCAAACCCCAAGATTTTGGTCAATGGGGATGAATTTTGGGATAAAAACGTCCCAATTGGGTGAAAAAGTAAACGTTGGATGGAAAAGTCAAGGTTGGATCTCAACAGGGATGAGTTTTGGGATAAAAACGCTCCAATTGGACGGAAAAGTCAACTTTGGGTGAAAAAGCCAATATTGGACTTCAATGGGGATAAATTTTAGGATAAAAACTTCCCAATTGGGTAGAAAAGTCAACGTCTAACGTCAACGAGGATGGATTTGGAATAAAAATGCCCAGTTTGGTGGAAAAGCCAACGCTGGGCCTCAAGGGGGATGGATTTTTGGATAAAAACACCCAGTTGGGTGGAAAAGTCAAGATTCAACATCAATGGGACAAATTTCGGGATAAAAACGCTCCCTTTGGACCAAACCCCAAGATTTTGGTCAATGGGAAGAATTTTGGGGTAAAAACTCCCTAATTGTATGGAAAAGTCAATGTTGGACCTCAATGGGGATGAATTTGGGTAAAAAGGCCCAGTTGGGTGGAAAAGCCAATGTTGGGTGGAAAAGTCAAGGTTCAACATCAATGGGACAAATTTTGGGATAAAAACGCCCCCGTTGGATCAAAACCAAAGACTTTGGTCAATGTGGATGAATTTTTCGGATAAAAACGCTGCATTTGGGTAGAAAATTAAACGTCAGGCTTCAATGAGGATGGATTTGTGATAAAAATGCCCCAATTGGGTGGAAAAGTCAGTGTTGGGTGGAAAATTAAATGTTCAACATCAATGGGAAAAATTTTGAGATAAAAACGCCCCGTTGGACCAAACCCCAAGATTTTGGTCAATGGGATGAATTTTGGGATAAAAACGTCCCAATTGGGTGAAAAAGTAAACGTTGGATGGAAAAGTCAAGGTTGGATCTCAACAGGGATGAGTTTTGGGATAAAAACGCTCCAATTGGACGGAAAAGTCAACTTTGGGTGGAAAAGCCAATATTGGACTTCAATGGGGACAAATTTTAGGATAAAAACGCCCCAATTGGGTAGAAAAGTCAACGTCGGACATCAACGAGGATGGATTTGGAATAAAAATGCCCAGTTGGGTGGAAAAGCCAACGCTGGGCCTCAAGGGGGATGGATTTTTGGATAAAAACACCCAGTTGGGTGGAAAAGTCAAGATTCAACATCAATGGGACAAATTTCGGGATAAAAACGCTCCCTTTGGACCAAACCCCAAGATTTTGGTCAATGGGGAAGAATTTTGGGGTAAAAACTCCCTAATTGTATGGAAAAGTCAATGTTGGACCTCAATGGGGATGAATTTGGGGTAAAAAGGCCCAGTTGGGTGGAAAAGACAATGTTGGGTGGAAAAGTCAAGGTTCAACATCAATGGGACACATTTTGGGATAAAAACGCCCCCGTTGGATCAAAACCCACGACTTTCGCCAATGGGGATGAATTTTGGGATAAAAATGCTCCAATTGGGTAGAAAAGTCAACGTTAAGTTATGAGGATGGATTTGTGATAAAAATGCCCCAATTGGGTGGAAAAGTCAGTGTTGGGTGGAAAATTAAATGTTCAACATCAATGGGAAAAATTTTGAGATAAAAACGCCCCCGTTGGACCAAACCCCAAGATTTTGGTCAATGGGGATGAATTTTGGGATAAAAACGTCCACAATTGGGTGAAAAAGTAAACGTTGGATGGAAAAGTCAAGGTTGGATCTCAACAGGGATGAGTTTTGGGATAAAAACGCTCCAATTGGACGGAAAAGTCAACTTTGGGTGGAAAAGCCAATATTGGACTTCAATGGGGACAAATTTTAGGATAAAAACGCCCCAATTGGGTAGAAAAGTCAACGTCGGACATCAACGAGGATGGATTTGGAATAAAAATGCCCAGTTGGGTGGAAAAGCCAACGCTGGGCCTCAAGGGGGATGGATTTTTGGATAAAAACACCCAGTTGGGTGGAAAAGTCAAGATTCAACATCAATGGGACAAATTTCGGGATAAAAACGCTCCCTTTGGACCAAACCCCAAGATTTTGGTCAATGGGGAAGAATTTTGGGGTAAAAACTCCCTAATTGTATGGAAAAGTCAATGTTGGACCTCAATGGGGATGAATTTGGGGTAAAAAGGCCCAGTTGGGTGGAAAAGCCAATGTTGGGTGGAAAAGTCAAGGTTCAACATCAATGGGACAAATTTTGGGATAAAAACGCCCCCGTTGGATCAAAACCCACGACTTTGGTCAATGGGGATGAATTTTGGGATAAAAATGCTCCAATTGGGTAGAAAAGTCAACGTTAAGTTTATGAGGATGGATTTGTGATAAAAATGCCCCAATTGGGTGGAAAAGTCAGTGTTGGGTGGAAAGGTCAATGTTCAACATCAATGGGACAAATTTTGAGAAAAAACGCCCCCGTTGGACCAAACCCCAAGATTTTGGTCAATGGGGATGAATTTTGGGATAAAAACGCTCCATTTGGGTGAAAAAGTCAACGCTGGATGGAAAAATCAAGGTTGGATCTCAACAGGGATGAGTTTTGAGATAAAAACGCTACAATTGGATGGAAAAGTCACGTTGGGTGAAAAAGTCAATATTGGACCTCAACGGGGACAAATTTTGGGATAAAAACGCCCCCGTTGGACCAAACCGGAAGAGTTTGGTCAATGGGGATGAATTTTTGGGATAAAAACGTCCCAATTGGGTGAAAAAGTCAACGCTGGATAAAAAAGTCAAGGTTGCAATTCAACAGGGATGAGTTTTGGGATAAAAACGCTCCAATTGGACGGAAAAGTCAACTTTGGGTGGAAAAGCCAATTTGGACTTCAACGGGGACAAATTTTAGGATAAAAACGCCCCAATTGGGTAGAAAAGTCAACGTCGGACATCAACGAGGATGGATTTGGAATAAAAATGCCCAGTTGGGTGGAAAAGCCAACGCTGGGCCTCAAGGGGGATGGATTTTTGGATAAAAACACCCAGTTGGGTGGAAAAGTCAAGATTCAACATCAATGGGACAAATTTCGGGATAAAAACGCTCCCTTTGGACCAAACCCCAAGATTTTGGTCAATGGGGAAGAATTTTGGGGTAAAAACTCCCTAATTGTATGGAAAAGTCAATGTTGGACCTCAATGGGGATGAATTTGGGGTAAAAAGGCCCAGTTGGGTGGAAAAGCCAATGTTGGGTGGAAAAGTCAAGGTTCAACATCAATGGGACAAATTTTGGGATAAAAACGCCCCCGTTGGATCAAAACCCACGACTTTGGCCAATGGGGATGAATTTGGGGATAAAAATGCTCCAATTGGGTAGAAAAGTCAACTTCGGGCATCAATGAGGATGGATTTGTGATAAAAATGCCCCAATTGGGTGGAAAAGTCAGTGTTGGGTGGAAAAGTCAATATTGGACCTCAATGGGGACAAATTTTGAGATAAAAACTCCCCCATACCACCAAAACCTAAGATTTTGGTCAATGGGGGTTAATCTTGGGATAAAAACACCCCAATTGGGTGAAAAAGTCAACGTTGGATGGAAAAGTCAAGGTTGGAACTCAACAGGGATGAGTTTTGGGATAAAAACGCTCCAATTGGACGGAAAATTCAACATGGGGTGGAAAAGCCAATATTGGACCTCAATGGGGACAAATTTTGGGATAAAAACGCCCTCGTTGGACCAAACCCCAACATTTTGGTCAATGGGGATGAATTTTTGGGATGAAAACGTCCCAATTGGGTGAAAAAGTCAACGTTGGGTAGAAAAGTCAAGGTTGGAACTCAACAGGGATGAGTTTTGGGATAAAAACGCTCCAATTGGACGGAAAAGTCAACGTTGGGTGGAAAACTCAATATTGGACCTCAATGGGGACAAATTTTGGGATAAAAACGTCCCCATCCCACCTAAACCCGAAGATTTTGGTCAATGGGTGTGAATTTTGCGACGAAAACGCCCCAATTGGGTGAAAAAGTCAACGTTGGATGGAAAAGTCAAGGTTGGAACTCAACAGAGATGAGTTTTGGGATAAAAACGCTCCAATTGGACGGAAAAGTAAACGTTGGGTGGAAAACTCAATATTGGACCTCAATGGGGACAAATTTCGGGATAAAAACGCCCCCGTTGGACCAAACCCCAACATTTTGGTCAATGGGGATGAATTTTGGGATAAAAACACCCCAATTGGATGGAAAAGTCAATGTTGGGAGAAAAAGTCAATGTTCAACGTCAATGGGTCAAATTTTGGGATAAAAACGCCCTCGTTGGTCCAAAACCGAACATTCTGGTCAATGGGGATGAATTTTTGGGATAAAAATGCTCCAATTGGACGGAAAAGTCAACATTGGGTGGAAAACTCAATATTGGACTTCAAGGGGGAACAATTTTGGGATAAAAACGCCCCCGTTGGACCAAACCCCAAGACTTTGGTCAATGGGGAAGAATTTTGGGGTAAAAATGCTCCAATTGGGTAGAAAAGTCAAGGTTGGAAATCAACAAGGATAATTTTGGGTAAAAAGGCCCAGTTGGGTGGGAAAGCCAATATTGGGTGGAAAAGTAAATGTTCAATGTCAATGGGAAAAATTTCGGGATAAAAACGCCCCCGTTGGACCAAACCCCAACATTTTGGTCCATGGGGATGAATTTTGGAATAAAAACGCTCCAGTTGGGTGAAAAAGTATACGCTGGATAAAAAAGTCAAGGTTGGATCTCAACAGGGATGAGTTTTGGGATAAAAACGCTCCAATTGGACAGAAAAGTCAACGTTGGGTGGAAAAGTCAATGTTGCATTTCAACAGGGACAAATTTCGGGATAAAAACGCCCCAATTGGGTAGAAAAGTCAACGTCGGACATCAACGAGGATGGATTTGGAATAAAAATGCCCAGTTGGGTGGAAAAGCCAACGCTGGGCCTCAAGGGGGATGGATTTTTGGATAAAAACACCCAGTTGGGTGGAAAAGTCAAGATTCAACATCAATGGGACAAATTTCGGGATAAAAACGCTCCCTTTGGACCAAACCCCAAGATTTTGGTCAATGGGGAAGAATTTTGGGGTAAAAACTCCCTAATTGTATGGAAAAGTCAATGTTGGACCTCAATGGGGATGAATTTGGGGTAGAAAGGCCCAGTTGGGTGGAAAAGCCAATGTTGGGTGGAAAAGTCAAGGTTCAACATAAATGGGACAAATTTTGGGATAAAAACGCCCCCGTTGGATCAAAACCCACGACTTTGGTCAATGGGGATGAATTTTGGGATAAAAACGCTCCATTTGGATGGAAAAGTCAACGTTGGGTTTATGAGGATGGATTTGTGATAAAAATGCCCCAATTGGGTGGAAAAGTCAGTGTTGGGTTGAAAAGTCAATATTGGACCTCAATGGGGACAAATTTTGGGATAAAAACTCCCCCATACCACCAAAACCTAAGATTTTGTTCAATGGGGGTTAATCTTGGGATAAAAACGCTCCATTAGGGTGAAAAAGTCAACGTTGGATGGAAAAGTCAAGGTTGGAACTCAACAGGGATGAGTTTTGGGATAAAACCGCTCCAATTGGACGGAAAATTCAACATGGGTGGAAAAGCCAATAATTGGACCTCAATGGGGACAAATTTTGGGATTAAAAACGCACCTCGTTGGAACCAAACCCACATTTTGGTCAATGGGATTGAATTTCTGGGATAAAAAACGCTCCATTGGGTTGAAAAAGTCAACGCTTGGATGGAAAAAAAACCAAAGGTGATCTCAACAGGATGAGGTTTGGGAATAAAAACGCTCCAATGGACGGAAAGTCAACAGTTGTTGAAAAAGGTCAATATATTGGACCTTCAACGGGGACAAATTTTGGGATAAAAACGCCCCCGTTGACAAAAACCCCAAGACTTTGGTCAATGGGGATGAATTTTGTGATAAAAACGCTCCATTTGGGTAAAAAAGTCAACGTTGGATGTAAAAGTCAAGGTTGGATCTCAACAGGGATGAGTTTTGGGATAAAAACGCTCCAATTGGACGGAAAAGTCAACTTTGGGTGGAAAAGCCAATATTGGACTTCAATGGGGACCAATTTTAGGATAAAAACGCCCCAATTGGGTAGAAAAGTCAACGTCGGACATCAACGAGGATGCATTTGGAATAAAAATGCCCAGTTGGATGGAAAAGACAACGCTGGGCCTCAAGGGGGATGGATTTTTGGATAAAAACACCCAGTTGGGTGGAAAAGTCAAGATTCAACATCAATGGGATAAATTTCGGGATAAAAACGATCCCTTTGGACCAAACCCCAAGATTTTGGTCAATGGGGAAGAATTTTGGGGTTAAAACTCCCTAATTGTATGGGAAAGTCAATGTTGGACCTCAATGGGGATGAATTTGGGGTAAAAAGGCCCAGTTGGGTGGAAAAGCCAATGTTGGGTGGAAAAGTCAAGGTTCAACATCAATGGGACAAATTTTGGGATAAAAACGCCCCCGTTGGAACAAAACCCACGACTTGGGTCAATGAAGATGAATTTTGGGATAAAAACGCTCCAATTGGGT